>CM038711.1:43445469-43540469 GCA_021613375.1 Megaleporinus macrocephalus
TCTGAACACAGCATCACATCCAGCATCAACCTGAACACAGCATCACATCCACCATCAATCTGAACACAGCATCACATCCAGCATTAACCTGAACACAGCATCACATACATCAACCTAAACACAGCATCACATCCAACATCAACCTGAACACAGCATCACATCCAACATCAACCTGAACACAGCATCACATCCAACATCAACCTGAACACAGCATCACATCCAGCATCAACCTGAACACAGCATCACATCCACCATCAATCTGAACACAGCATCACATCCAGCATCAACCTGAACACAGCATCACATCCACCATCAATCTGAACACAGCATCACATCCAGCATCAATCATCAACGACATATGTAAATGACCCCTGCTTTGATTGGATGACCCTGTCACGAGTGAAGCTATGATGCTAAACCAATATAAGTGTTGCACAGTGGACATGTGTTTTCATGGTTATGATGTCACAACTGTAATGAGTTTTGTTTGCACTGAATGGTACATGCTTGCTATTGTGTTAATGTTAAAATAACACGAAGACAAAGAGCTCTATGTCACGATACTGGCCCTTTAATCTTTTATTGGATCTGATTATAAAAGTTTGAACAGATTCCAGTGGACGAAGCTGTGTGGTGAGTCACAGAGAGAGAGCTGCTTATTAATGACCCTGCGGCAGGCTATCACACGACTCATGGTCATTAGCAGCTCTGGCCTCACGTGCCTCCCGCAGGCTTCCCAGAAATAGCAGCACTCATTCATATTCCCCCCAAACTCATTCATATCCCCCCAAACTCATTCATATCCCCCCCAAACTCATTCATATCCCCCCCAAACTCATTCATATCCCCCCCCAAACTCATTCATATTCCTGCACATGCTTCTGATTTAGGCCACAGCAAAAAACCAACTTAAAGTAAACCAGCAGCTTCAGAGATACAGACATGGTATGTATACAAGATACTCATTTCTTATAGATTGTAAACACTCTTTAAACACATACAGTCAGTAACAATTAGTACTCAGTATCTACTATACACCTTTCCCTATTTACTATACATTACTTAATATCTATTATAAATCTTTTTAGTATCTACTATGCATGATTTAGCGCCTACCATAAATTATTCAGCATCTACTATAACTTACTCAATATTTACTATAAATTACTCAATATCTACGATGAATTATTATCTACTATAAATCTTTTCAGTATCTACTATGCACGATTTAGCACCTACCATAAATTATTCAGCATCTACTATAAATTACTTAATATTTACTATAAATTACTCAATATCTACGATGAATTATTATCTATTATAAATCTTTTTAGTATCTACTATGCATGATTTAGCGCCTACCATAAACTATCCAGCATCTACTATAAATTACTCAATATCTACTATAAATTACTCAATATCTATGATGAATTATTATCTACTATAAATCTTTTCAGTATCTACTATGCACGATTTAGCACCTACCATAAATTATTCAGCATCTACTATAAATTACTTAATATTTACTATAAATTACTCAATATCTACTATAAATTACTCAATATCTATGATGAATTATTATCTACTATAAATCTTTTCAGTATCTACTATGCACGATTTAGCACCTACCATAAATTATTCAGCATCTACTATAAATTACTTAATATTTACTATAAATTACTCAATATCTACTATAAATTACTCAATATCTATGATGAATTATTATCTACTATAAATCTTTTCAGTATCTACTATGCACAATTTAGTACCTACCATAAATCATTCAATATCTACTACTTACACAGTACTAACTGTAAGTTATTCATTACACATTACATATTATTTAACATCTACTATAAACTATTCAGTATCTACTATGAACTATTCAGTATTTACTGTCAATTATTCAGTATCTACTATAAATCTTTTCAGTATCTACTATGCACAATTTAGTACCTACCATAAATGATTCAATATCTACTACTTACACAGTATTAACTGTAAGTTATTCATTACACATTACAGATTATTTAACATCTACTATAAACTATTCAGTATCTACTATGAACTATTCAGTATTTACTATGTATTATTCAGTATCTACTATGAACTATTCAGTATTTACTATGTATTATTCAGTATCTACTATGCAATATTTAAGTACCTACCATAAATTATTCCGTATCTACTATAAATTACTCTGTATTTACTATAAGTTATTCATTGCACATTACGGATTATTTAACATCTACTATAAACTATTCAGTATCTACTATGAACTATTCAGTATTTACTATTAACTATCCAGTATCTACTGTGGGGTATTCAGTATTCACCAGGAAACATCTAGTAACTACTAGAAATCATTCTGTACCTACAATAAATTATTCAGTAACTATTATGAATTATTCAGTACCTACAATAAATTATTCAGTGTTTACTATGGATCATTTAGTACCTATGATAAATTAAGTAACGACTATGAATCATTCAGTACCTACAACAAATTAAGTAACTACTATAAATTATTCAGTACCTACGATAAATGATTAAGTAACTACTATGAATCATTTAGTACCTACGATAAATTATTCAGTAACTACTATGAATCATTCAGTACTTACAACTACCTACTATGAATAGTATGAAAATCAGTATGTCATTAATGATTTAGTATCTACTTTCAATGGCTCCTCTATAACGTCTATGAAACTGTTTCTGTATTCAGTATTTCTGAGAGTGAGGGGTTGAAGTTCGGACCCTGTGCTGACCAGTACTGACTACATCGTTATTCAGTCTACTAAGTGCTTTGAGGTTCTTCTGTAAGACACAACCAGAACATAGTCCATTATTCCACCACATGATCAAAGCAGTAGCCCTTCAGCCGCAGGGGTCATGCTGGGGTCGCAGCGTCTGACCCTGTCAATACACTGTTTGGGTCTGTGAACTTCAGAAGAGCGTTAGCTTCCTGTCACACAGCAGCTAAGCCCGTTAGCGGATATTAAGTGGAGAGATTAGCGTAAAAATAGCCTTATTTCACAGCTTCAGCGCTAAGAGCTAATGCCTGAGCGCGGCCGAGTAAACACTCCAGCGTCTGCCGCGTTTGTTACTGAGGCCATTAGTCCTGGGTTGAAGCCATCTCCGTGTTGGCTTGGGAGGTGAAGGACACACACAGAAGATAAGAGTGGTCACTCTTATCTTCTGTGGAGGATCTTTTAATTAGAGACGGAAGGATCAAAATCTACATATGTGATCGGCGATCGGCGGATATTTCTCCAATTTAGCCAATCGATGACATTAAACAAATGAGCCTAATCTCTGTATTTCATCCACGTGGCTGAATAAGGTGAGTTCATTCTGCTGCTTAATGTTCCACCTGGATCCACGCTCTGCTGTTCCTAGTAGAGATACTTTTCAGATGTGGCTCTTCTGGAGCTTATCAAGCGGTTTACTCCCACATAGACCAACTTCTAATTTAGACCAACTTCTAATTTAGTTAAAATATTATACTGTTTCATATGAGCTCGTTAAAAATGTTAATAAACCAGTTTAGATCATGTTTCATGACTTGCTTACACTAATAATTGCATGTAGCCCTGCTGTGGCATATAGCCCCGCCCTCGATGAGTATTGGCTATCGGCCAATCGCGTTGAAAGGTGATCGGCGATCGGCCTTTTAATGGTCACACTCTAACAGGACATGTACCAGAGACGGCTTAACTGAACAGTTTGGTTAAAAAGAAGAAACGCACATAGAAACTAAAGCTTAAGCCTGTGTGTCACAGTGATCGTCTCACAGGTAAGAGCGTTGTTAGGCATGAACAGAGCACACTGTAACGCCCAGCTAACAGTTTTACTGTGAAATAACAGCTTTAGAATGAGTTTGATGGTATAACAGGTAGAACGGCGTCTCTGTGATTGCCGCTCTGGCCCGGAATGCCTGCTATGGAAATTAGGACGATAAGGACTTCAGCTAGCTATAAGAAGCAGCTCAGTACTGCCAGCATGGACATCATGGCAGATACTGTGGGAAGACCAAAGATGTTACTCTCGGAAGAAGCGAGGAAGAGAAAAAACGAGAGTGAGCCAGCCAGAGGCCGAGAGTAAGTCTTGGACTGGCTCAATTGCTGGCGAGAGCTAAAAGAGATAAACGGATGCCGGGAAAATTCTCATCCCTGCTAACATTACTGATGGAATATTTCAGGTTGTAACCTCATCCACGTCCCTCATCCGTGTCCATATTTTGTATTTTTTCTGGATGTCAAAGGTCATCTAACCTAATTTTCCTTACAGTGAAGCATGCAAAGAATCTCTGTACCAATAAAAAAAGATTTCTGGACGCACATTCTCAAGAACACTAATATAACATTGAGCTAAAACAATAAAAAGTAATTCATAGAGTATTTATAGAGTATATACATCAGTTAACTACACACACACATATATATATATATATATATATATAGTTATTTTTTTCCTTCTTCCTATTCTTTACTTCCTTTTCTTCTCTCCATCTGATGTTTTATATATGTACACTGTTTTACGCCCAATTTTTTATTTTTTTATTTCTAAAAAAGTTGAAAATATCCAATAAATTTCGTTCCACTTAACGATCGTGTCCCACTTGTTGTTGATTCTTCACAAAAATTTTCAATTTCATGTCTTTATGTTTGAAGCCTGAAATGAAGGTTGAAAATTTCAAGGGGGCCAAATAATTTTGCACTGTATATATATATATATATATATATATATATATATATATATATATATATATATATATATATATATATATATATATATATATATAAACAAGCTTAAGTTTAAATAATTTTTACTGTACCTTGCAAGTTAAGATGGTGTACACTCTATTCACAGTGATGGTGATAAAAACCAGACGTCTGGGTCTCATAGTTATCATAAAACATTATAGTTATAATAATTAAAGTTAAAAATATGCTGTCTGATGGCTGGAATATTGTTTTACTATAAATTCTAGTAAAACTTGCTGAACTTCCAGACACCAAACGTGTCTCAGCTGATCAACTACAAGGAAACGTGTATGTTGGAGCTCTCCGGTAAGCAGAAGTGGAAGAGACGGGATCCTGGAGGTGAAATCTGAGTCCCTGAATCTACAGCAGAGACTTTCCCGGGCTTTCTGTAGCCATAGCGACGGCTGTCCTTGGCATCCGCAGTGGCTTTGAATGAGGGTGTCCTGTTAGGTCGGTGTGTAGGTGGGAGCAGAGTACATTCCGTCTGTTCCTCCAGTTATCGCTCTCAATAGAGCAGTCACTCTCTCACCCACCACTGCTCTCCCAAAGCACAGCTCCATTAGAGAGAGCAGCATGACGCTCCGTTAGAGCCGTCACACTAAATCACACCGCAATGCACCTCTCAGAGTTCATCACAGGTAACAGGTAACAGAAGTGAGTGCTTCTACAACACTGAACAACTGCACATATCAGAAAAACTCAATGACCAGTGCACCCAGGCCCATTAGCATTGGTGGTGTGTTGTGTTGGTGTGAGTGGATCAGACACAGCAGTGCTGCTGCTGGAGTGTTTAAACACTGTGTCCACTCACTGTCCACTCTATTAGACACTCCTACTACTTGCTGGTCCACCTTGTAGACGTAAAGTCAGAGACAGTAGCTCATCTGCTGCTGCACAGTTTGTGTTCCTCTAGTCCTTCATCAGTGGACACAGGACGCCGCTCACAGGACACTGCTGTCCGGATAGTTTTGGTTGGTGGACGATTCTCAGTCCAGCAGTGACACTGAGGTGTTTAAACACTCCAGCAGCAGCACTGCTGTGTCTGATCCACACACACCAGCACAACACACACTAAGATCAGTGTCACTGAGAATGACCCACCATCCAAATAGTACCTGCTCTGTGGTGGTCCTGTGGGGTCCTTACTGTACTTTTTACTATTAATAGCTTAAAAAAGAGGGAAGCAAATATATATATACATACATATATATATATATCCATCCATTACCTACTGGAGATCCAGGTCGCTACAGTAGCAGTCTAAGTAGAGAAACTCAGACTTGCTTCTCCCCAGCCACCTCCTCTAGCTCCTCCGGGGGGACGCCGAGGCGTTCCCAGGCCAGCCGAGAGATACAATCCCTCCAGCAGGTCCCAGGTCTTCCCCAGGGTCTCCTCCCGGACAGACATTTCTAAAACAACTCCACATGGAGGCGTCCAGGAGGCATCCTAACCAGGCATGCCTGAACCCCCTCAACTGGTTCCTCTCGATGTGGAGGAGAAGCAGCTCAACGATGAGCCTCCCCCCTATAATCGAGCTCCTCACCCTATCTTTGAGGGTGAGACCTGACACCCCATGGAGAAAACTATATATAACTCTATAACTCTCTATATATAAGTTCCAGAAATGACCAGAAGCATGTGTGTCAGTGCATTCATAACCACCTCCTGTAATAACTTTATATGAGGGAGCTGCTAGGGAGCGTCAGATGTCTGGTTCCATTCACCACCACTGTGAACAATGACTTGGTATATTTCTCTAAAACAGAGGATCTCATACCAGACTACTCTGAATGACTGTCCTTACATCGTGACCGACTCCTACACTGTTAACCCGTAATTAGTTTGTGTGTAAAGAGTTTGTGTACTGATTCTTAAAAACAATAGTTTCACTGCATTACTTAAAAGTTTTAGTATGTTCAACTATTTTGAAAGAAGAACTGATACGCTAATATTTTTAAGTTGAACAAACTTAAAACATCAGCTTTTAGCTTGGACCACGCCCCTGTAGCACCTTGCCAGATTCTCATTGGTCAGCTAATCAAGACTAGTTTGAGTTGTTTAGTGGAGCTTGTAAAGGTTTGAAGTCTTTTTCTATTTTCACTGTGAGGTTTGGTGTTTTCTGTGTTGAACTTCTTTTCCTCGGACAGAAACTCTGTAGTGCTGGGATTTCTCTACAGTGGACATTTTCTCCATTGTTTTCTTTTCTTGAAGAACTACAGAGGACTACAATCAACCAAGCCGCCATCTTCCCTCTCTTTTTCTCATTCTGGAACTTGGTAAGTAGTTTTCCGTGTTCAAGTGGTGTAAAACTGTTGAAGTTGATGTTTATCTAAAGTTAGAAAATGTAATTTACTGTGTTTTTATCATTTCAATGTGTAAACTGTATTTAAGAAGTATTGTAAGATAAACAGTATTCTAACTAGACCAATCAAAACCAGTCATCATCACTACTGAACCGTTCAAGGGTCAGTATCATCCTAGATGATCCCAGTGATTTAATTTTAAATAAAATTAAACTAAATTTAACTGCTGTCTGTATCTATGGAGACTATTTAAAAATGTTTTAAGTCACAACCTAATTTTGATTACAGGAAACTCAATGTTGAGTTGAATTAAATGGTCAGTAGGGTTGATTTTACAAAATATTTTAAGTACAAACAATTTAGATTTCATTGTATTTAACTCAAATGATCACTTCCAGTCTATTTGACATTTAAGTTGGTTTTACTCAAACCATTTGATTTTTTCTCTAGTTTGCATTACTTTAATATTTTAGGGCAATCACTCAAACTCTTTAAGTACAATCAACTTATCCGGGTTTAGAGTGTACAGTTGATAGTAAAGCGGATTGTTTAATGACCACTACTGCCAGTTCAATATCCTTCCTGTTATCACGAGTAACGGCAGAGAATCAATAAATGAATTTCCTTAACGACATAATCAGACGGGTCAGTAGGGATCTAGAGAAGCTGGAGAGGAAATGAACCAGCCGGTCAGACCAGCATTATTTCATTCAGTGTGAAGGAGGGAGTTCACTGGGCCGTACTGATCCTGTGATAGTGCTGCTGTATGGAAAACTCTCCACATACTGTATTATCTCATCCTGGTGTTTACAGAGCGCTGGGTGTTTCCTAGTGACCGTCTCTGGGTCTGAGCGGAGGATTTAAAGAACACTTTGAGGTTAAACACGTCAGTGAGGTCAGCTGCCTCTGACCTCTCATTAACTAATAGAACATCGCATCAGCTAAAGCGGACGCTCAAATGCAGAGGTGGTTATTTCTGACCATCCTCAACTCAAAGAGCATCGATCCTTCTTGAGGTTTCGAGGTCAAGATACAAATCTGCTAAAGGTCTAACACAATCGATCAAATCGACAATGACATACGCAGAACTGATGTCCTGCTGCAATAAAAGGCTATTCATGACTGCATTGATCATATCAGCGGTTATGTCATCTATTGATTCATCTGACAATTAAAGGAGTAATCAAAGTTTTAAAGCACTCTTAACTGTAAAATAATAGCAGACAGATATATATATACATACACTAGCAGTCAAAAGTTTCAGAACAGTTCGAAAACGTTTGACTGGTAGTGTATCTAAAACGTTTGACTGGTAGTGTATCTAAAACGTTTGTCTGGTAGTGTATCTAAAACGTTTGACTGGTAGTGTATCTAAAACGTTTGGCTGGTAGTGTATCTAAAACGTTTGGCTGGTAGTGTATCTAAAACGTTTGTCTGGTAGTGTATCTAAAACGTTTGACTGGTAGTGTATCTAAAACGTTTGACTGGTAGTGTATCTAAAACGTTTGTCTGGTAGTGTATCTAAAACGTTTGTCTGGTAGTGTATCTAAAACGTTTGTCTGGTAGTGTATCTAAAACGTTTGACTGGTAGTGTATCTAAAACGTTTGACTGGTAGTGAATCTAAAACGTTTGTCTGGTAGTGTATCTAAAACGTTTGACTGGTAGTGTATCTAAAACGTTTGACTGGTAGTGTACTAAAACGTTTGGCTGGTAGTGTATCTAAAACGTTTGGCTGGTAGTGTACTAAAACGTTTGACTGGTAGTGTATCTAAAACGTTTGACTGGTAGTGTACTAAAACGTTTGACTGGTAGTGTATCTAAAACGTTTGACTGGTAGTGTACTAAAACGTTTGTCTGGTAGTGTATCTAAAACGTTTGACTGGTAGTGTATCTAAAACATTTGACTGGTAGTGTATCTAAAACATTTGACTGGTAGTGTATCTAAAACGTTTGACTGGTAGTGTATCTAAAACGTTTGACTGGTAGTGTATCTAAAACGTTTGGCTGGTAGTGTACTAAAACGTTTGACTGGTAGTGTATCTAAAACGTTTGACTGGTAGTGTACTAAAACATTTGACTGGTAGTGTATCTAAAACGTTTGACTGGTAGTGTATCTAAAACGTTTGACTGGTAATGTATCTAAAACGTTTGTCTGGTAGTGTATCTAAAACGTTTGACTGGTAGTGTACTAAAACGTTTGACTGGTAGTGTATCTAAAACGTTTGACTGGTAGTGTACTAAAACGTTTGTCTGGTAGTGTATCTAAAACGTTTGACTGGTAGTGTATCTAAAACGTTTGACTGGTAGTGTATCTAAAACGTTTGACTGGTAGTGTATCTAAAACGTTTGGCTGGTAGTGTACTAAAACGTTTGACTGGTAGTGTATCTAAAACGTTTGACTGGTAGTGTACTAAAACATTTGACTGGTAGTGTATCTAAAACGTTTGACTGGTAGTGTATCTAAAACGTTTGACTGGTAATGTATCTAAAACGTTTGTCTGGTAGTGTATCTAAAACGTTTGACTGGTAGTGTACTAAAACGTTTGACTGGTAGTGTATCTAAAACGTTTGACTGGTAGTGTACTAAAACGTTTGTCTGGTAGTGTATCTAAAACGTTTGACTGGTAGTGTATCTAAAACGTTTGACTGGTAGTGTATCTAAAACGTTTGACTGGTAGTGTACTAAAACGTTTGTCTGGTAGTGTACTAAAACGTTTGACTGGTAGTGTATCTAAAACGTTTGTCTGGTAGTGTACTAAAACGTTCGACTGGTGGTGTATCTAAAACGTTCGTCTGGTAGTGCATCTAAAACGTTTGACTGGTAGTGCATCTAAAACGTTTGTCTGGTAGTGTATCTAAAACGTTTGACTGGTAGTGTACTAAAACGTTCGACTGGTAGTGTATCTAAAACGTTCGTCTGGTAGTGTATCTAAAACGTTTGACTGGTAGTGTATCTAAAACGTTTGACTGGTAGTGTACTAAAACGTTTGTCTGGTAGTGTACTAAAACGTTTGTCTGGTAGTGTATCTAAAACGTTTGACTGGTAGTGTACTAAAACGTTTGTCTGGTAGTGTATCTAAAACGTTTGACTGGTAGTGTATCTAAAACGTTTGACTGGTAGTGTACTAAAACGTTTGACTGGTAGTGTATCTAAAACGTTTGACTGGTAGTGTACTAAAACGTTTGTCTGGTAGTGTATCTAAAACGTTTGACTGGTAGTGTACTAAAACGTTTGACTGGTAGTTTATCTAAAACGTTTGACTGGTAGTGTATCTAAAACGTTTGACTGGTAGTTTATCTAAAACGTTTGTCTGGTAGTGTACTAAAACGTTTGACTGGTAGTGTACTAAAACGTTTGACTGGTAGTGTATCTAAAACGTTTGACTGGTAGTGTATCTAAAACGTTTGACTGGTAGTTTATCTAAAACGTTTGTCTGGTAGTGTACTAAAACGTTTGACTGGTAGTGTACTAAAACGTTTGACTGGTAGTGTATCTAAAACGTTTGTCTGGTAGTGTACTAAAACGTTTGACTGGTAGTGTACTAAAACGTTTGACTGGTAGTGTACTAAAACGTTTGACTGGTAGTTTATCTAAAACGTTTGTCTGGTAGTGTACTAAAACGTTTGACTGGTAGTGTACTAAAACGTTTGACTGGTAGTGTATCTAAAACGTTTGACTGGTAGTGTACTAAAACGTTTGACTGGTAGTGTATCTAAAACGTTTGACTGGTAGTGTATCTAAAACGTTTGACTGGTAGTGTATCTAAAACGTTTGTCTGGTAGTGTATCTAAAACGTTTGTCTGGTAGTGTACTAAAACGTTTGACTGGTAGTGTATCTAAAACGTTTGGCTGGTAGTGTATCTAAAACGTTTGTCTGGTAGTGTATCTAAAACGTTTGACTGGTAGTGTAACTAAAGCGTTAGGCTGGTAGTGTAACTAAAGCGTTAGGCTGGTAGTGTATCTAAAACGTTTGACTGGTAGTGTATCTAAAGCGTTTGTCTGGTAGTGTATCTAAAACGTTTGTCTGGTAGTGTATCTAAAACGTTTGACTGGTAGTGTACTAAAACGTTTGACTGGTAGTGTATCTAAAACGTTTGACTGGTAGTGTAACTAAAGCGTTAGGCTGGTAGTGTATCTAAAACGTTTGACTGGTAGTGTATCTAAAACGTTTGACTGGTAGTGTATCTAAAACGTTTGTCTGGTACTGTATCTAAAACGTTTGACTGGTAGTGTATCTAAAACGTTTGACTGGTAGTGTACTAAAACGTTTGACTGGTACTGTATCTAAAACGTTTGACTGGTAGTGTATCTAAAACGTTTGACTGGTAGTGTACTAAAACGTTTGACTGGTAGTGTATCTAAAACGTTTGTCTGGTAGTGTATCTAAAACGTTTGACTGGTAGTGTACTAAAACGTTTGACTGGTAGTGTACTAAAACGTTCGACTGGTAGTGTATCTAAAACGTTCGTCTGGTAGTGTATCTAAAACGTTTGACTGGTAGTGTATCTAAAACGTTTGACTGGTAGTGTACTAAAACGTTTGTCTGGTAGTGTATCTAAAACGTTTGTCTGGTAGTGTATCTAAAACGTTTGACTGGTAGTGTACTAAAACGTTTGACTGGTAGTGTATCTAAAACGTTTGACTGGTAGTGTATCTAAAACGTTTGACTGGTAGTGTAACTAAAGCGTTAGGCTGGTAGTGTATCTAAAACGTTTGACTGGTAGTGTAACTAAAGCGTTAGGCTGGTAGTGTATCTAAAACGTTTGACTGGTAGTGTATCTAAAACTTTTGGCTGGTAGTGTATCTAAAACGTTTGTCTGGTAGTGTATCTAAAACGTTTGGCTGGTAGTGTACTAAAACGTTTGACTGGTACTGTATCTAAAACGTTTGACTGGTAGTGTACTAAAACGTTTGTCTGGTAGTGTATCTAAAACGTTTGTCTGGTAGTGTATCTAAAACGTTTGACTGGTAGTGTATCTAAAACGTTTGACTGGTAGTGTATCTAAAACGTTTGTCTGGTAGTGTATCTAAAACGTTTGACTGGTAGTGTATCTAAAACGTTTGGCTGGTAGTGTATCTAAAACGTTTGTCTGGTAGTGTATCTAAAACGTTTGTCTGGTAGTGTATCTAAAACGTTTGACTGGTAGTGTACTAAAACGTTTGACTGGTACTGTATCTAAAACGTTTGGCTGGTAGTGTATCTAAAACGTTTGGCTGGTAGTGTATCTAAAACGTTTGACTGGTAGTGTATCTAAAACGTTTGACTGGTAGTGTACTAAAACGTTTGACTGGTACTGTATCTAAAACGTTTGACTGGTAGTGTATCTAAAACGTTTGACTGGTAGTGTACTAAAACGTTTGACTGGTAGTGTATCTAAAACGTTTGTCTGGTAGTGTATCTAAAACGTTTGACTGGTAGTGTATCTAAAACGTTTGACTGGTAGTGTATCTAAAACGTTTGTCTGGTAGTGTACTAAAACGTTTGTCTGGTAGTGTATCTAAAACGTTTGACTGGTAGTGTATCTAAAACGTTTGACTGGTAGTGTATCTAAAACGTTTGACTGGTAGTGTATCTAAAACGTTTGACTGGTAGAGAGCTGGGCAGTAAGAGTAGACCTGCACTGTCCAGCTGAGGGGACAAACAGCATGTCTGAAAAAGTGATGGAGGGCATATCGTCCCTGTCCACAGTGGAAAGAACACTTATGATGAAGTTTAATAAAACAGTCAGAAATGAGGAGCGAGATGCCTTTCAGCCATAAAAGAAGACACAAAGAGACTGAAGGTCATTTACCCGCATCAAACACACACACACACACCTATACACACACACACACACAGAGCAGTGTGGGCTGATCTAACACACCTGACACACCTGAACACGCAATAATGCAATAAATCCACTAGAGCTGCTGATGTCAGCCTTACTAATCTCTGTCTGACGATGTGCTCATTAGATGGACCGAGCAAACGTCTGTAACCAATCACCTCATTCCTCCTGCAGTACACTAACTATCTCCACTCACTGTCCACTGTATCAGCTCCACTGACCATACAGGACCTCCACTCACTGTCCACTGTATCAGCTCCACTGACCATACAGGACCTCCACTCACTGACCACTGTATCAGCTCCACTGACCATACAGGAGCTCCACTCACTGACCACTGTATCAGCTCCACTGACCATACAGGACCTCCACTCACTGTCCACTGTATCAGCTCCACTGACCATACAGGACCTCCACTCACTGTCCACTGTATCAGCTCCACTGACCATACAGGACCTACACTCACTGTCCACTGTATCAGCTCCACTGACCATACAGGACCTCCACTCACTGTCCACTGTATCAGCTCCACTGACCATACAGGACCTCCACTTACAGACTGTAGTTCATCTGATTCTCTGTATACTTTATTACTCTGTTCTTTAATGATCAGGACCCCCACAGGACCACCACAGAGCAGGTATTATTAGGGAGGTGGATCATTCTCAGCACTGCAGTGACACTGACATGGTGGTGATGTGTTAGTGTGTGTTGTGCTGGTGTGAGTGGATCAGACACAGCAGTGCTGCTGCTGCTGGAGTGTTTAAACACCTCAGTGTCACTGCTGGACTGAGAATCATCCACCAACCAAAACTATCCAGACAGCAGTGTCCTGTGGGCGGCGTCCTGTGTCCACTGATGAAGAATTAGAGAATGACCAACACAATCTGTTGTCTCTGACTTTACATCTACAAGGTGGACCAGCAAGTAGTAGGAGTGTCTAATAGAGTGGACAGTGAGTGGACACAGTGTTTAAACACTCCAGCAGCAGCACTGCTGTGGCTGATCCACTCACACCAGCACAACACACTCTAACACACCACCACCATGTCGGTGTATCTGCAGTGGTGAGAATGATCTACCAGCCAGATAATGCGGTCCAAAGATAGTAACTTTACAGGAGAAGCCCAAAAACATTCTTTACTTTCAGGGTAAGTTAATATGAAGAGGTTATTTGGAGCATTTCTATTGGTCCATTCATCATGAACCTTTCACAGGATAATCAAAAATAACAACACTGCTTTTAATGTTAATGGAAGTTAATGGAACCAGAATTTTTACGAGCTATTTTTGAGCAGTTCTATTGTATTATTCTAATAATGAATATTAATGGAGCTGTTTTTCTTGGGACAGTGACAATATACACTACCACTCAGAAGTTTGGGATCAGAGTGAAATGTTCTTGTTTTAATGGAGTATCTTCTTCCTTAACACAACAATGGACTGACGGGTCTCTAAAGAAAGTTGTTTCTTTCTGGTCATTGTGAGTCGGTCAGCAAGCCAACAACTGCTGATCTTCAGATACTAAACTAACCTAGAATGTTGTTCCCTTTTATACTCACTTATTAGTAGAATGTTTTTCAGCTGTGATCACAATTGAGCAAGAGTGTCCTAACAACCAATTAGTCCAATAACATCCTTAACTTGGATTGGTGGTCGTACCAGGAGATTTAGACAGAGGACTGAGAATTACTGATAATAGACTATATGAAAAATAAGCCTCTATACAAAAATAGCCTTTAATACAAACATTTTTATTCTTTAAAAATCATCTGATACACTTACATTAATTGTGAAATGAACAATATTGTTTGTGAATTGCATGAAAATTGCATAAAATGAAATTCTAGAGTGATCCTAAACTTTTGAGCGGTAGTGTACATTGCTGTGCAAATGTTTTAGACACTTGGGGACATTATTATATATAAAAAGCTATTTATTCCAGACAGGACGCTTTTATTTACTCAGTAAACATTTTATTATTAAATATTAATCAGTATTAATAGAGTAAGTAGTGTTTTTACATACGTCAGTGTGTTTATTAACCCTTTCCAAGCTTCTCCTAAACAACCCAGTATTATTATCAGTTCTCATCTAATACCTGCTTTGACTGCTCAGTACTTCATTAAGATAAATCAAGATTTGCTGCTGAAGGAACTGAATACATTCATACAATGTCTGGGGCGTCCAGGAGAAATCTGGAACCTAACTTTGTTCTTCAAACTGGATCAAGATCTGATCTACTTCTCTCACAATAACATATTCATGTTACTTTGTATTGTATGTATGATTATTTACATCTGCTCTAATTATATCTGGTGGTGCAAATACACTTATTGATCTCTCTCTCTCTCTCTCGCTCTCTCTCACTCTCTCTCTCTATATATATATATATATATCATGACTTCTTTGACTACTGACTCTGCCTCTCCTGAACTTTGCCTTCATCCACACTACACTGTCTTCAGACGCAGGGTGGTGGAGTAATGATTAAGCCGGAAAAGCTGAATCTGCCCAGTTTGGAAAGCACAAGACATGCGATTCTCAGAGGATCTGATGCTGAAGAAAACTGACCTAGCGCTACAGCTATATATCAATGCGTGCAGCCTATCAAGGCAATTGCGGTAGATTAACTCTGGAAATGAGTAACCAATGAGAATCACTGTTAGTGTTGTAATACTGCGTCTCAGCCTCGACCTCATTTGGTCTCGGAGTAAAGTGGACTCGTAAACCTCTTTCTAACTGGAAGCTGAATTATTGGTGATAATCAGCAAAACAGAAATAAACACAATCCAATAGTCCTCTCTCTGTATCAGAGGCTCTTCACAAACGTTTGCAACTTCAGCAGACATAAACAATAACAATAGCTTCTGCAGACTGAGCTGTTTTTACTGGACTGGCCTAACTCAGCTGTACTTGATTTCAGGCCGAAAATAGGAACGCTTAGCAGTTCTGGTTCAATTGATCAAGTTTAGAGATCTACTCACTGTATATGTTTATGTTTAGTTTCAGAAAAGATATAAATATTTGTATTTGTTTATTTATTTATTTTTTGTTCTACATCACATATATAGATATACATATATAGATATATTTTATATATATTTTTTATATATATATATATATATGTATGTATATACACACCACCACTCAAAAGTTTAGGATCACATTTCATTTCATGCAATTTTCATGCAATTTACAAACAATATTGTTCATTTCACAGTTAATGTAAGTGTATCAGATGATTTTTAAAGAATAAAAATGTTTGTATAAAAGTCTATTTTTGTATAGAGGCTTATTTTACATATAGTCTATTATCAGTAATTCTCAGTCCTCTGTCTAAATCTCCTGGTACGACCACCAATCCAAGTTAAGGATGTTATTGGACTAATTGGTTGTTAGGACACTCTTGCTCAATTGTGATCACAGCTGAAAAAGAGAGAGATACACACATATATAAATATAAAACCTATTTTGGAGATACTACATCTACTACACACTATGCACTACTAAGCACACACACACTGTTCTGTTATATATATATATATATATATATATATATATATATATATATATATATATATATATATATAAAGAGAGAGAGATATACACACACACATACATATATATGTGTGTGTATCTCTCTCTCTCTTTAGATATATATATATATATATATATATATATATATATATAAGAACTCTCTCTCTCCCTATATATATATATATATATATATATATATATATATATATATATATATATATATATATATATATATACATGTATATATATATATATATATATATATATATATATACACACTTCATTCAAACACAAAACCTATTTTGGAGATACTACATCTACTACACATTATGCACTACTAAGCACACACACACTGTTCTGTTATATATATATATATATATATATATATATATATATATAAAGAGAGAGAGAGATACACACACACACATACACACACATATCTTTCTTTTACACACACACACATACATACTGAGACACAGTGGCCTTAACAAAAACACTCCTCAGTAGAGAGAAAATTCAGTAGTACCAGTAATCTTGATTTATCTTAATGAAGTACTGAGCAGTTAAAGCAGGTATTAGATGAGAACTGATAATAATACTGGGTTGTTTAGGAGAAGCTTGGAAAGGGTTAATAAACACGCTGACGTATGTAAAAGCTCTACTTACTCCATTAATACTGTTTCATATTTTAACAATGTATATAGACAGTTGATGTTAAGTCAGATGTTAAGGCTTACTGAAAGAATTAAATATATTTCTCATATCTGGCATACAATTGCATGCTTTGTTGATTCGTTCTCTTTAGTGACTATCTTGTCTCTCAGAGTCCTGCAAGTACATCTTCATCATCTTCTCTTTGTTTTAGACCAAAACCTTCTCAAGTCTACAGCTAATCAATGCCTCAGTGTTTTCATAAACATTTCATATGCTACCTTTGGGTGGACGTCTGGTTCCATTCACCACCACTGTGAACAACTCTTGAGTAAGTTTCTCTAGAAACATACATGCTCACATTCAAGCACTGAGAATAACTATCAAACACCGAATTGCAGAGCAATTTTGAAAAGTCAGTGAAGTTTCCCTTTAAGGTCTGTTATGATGGTATACGAGAAGGGAAACTCCACCAAAAAAGCTAGGAAGTTTCAGTAAAGTGAGCAAACAGCTGTAAACCCGCGTCTGCAGCTCAGACAAACAACAACCACTAACATTAAAGTATCTGCAGCAGCAGATCAGCGCATCTGCTGGATCTTCTCGATCTTCTCGAAGCGTCCACAGTGCGAGAAGAGAGGCTCAGTCACTGCGTGGCACAATCAATGACCTCTACACAGCCGTGGAGTAACTTAGAGTCCTGATTAATTAGCTAAATATGAAACTATCTGCTCTAATTTAAACCCTAAACTGGGCTAATGATCAGAAAAAGTCAGACTTACGATGTTAAAGTGAGGGTTACTCCTCCGGCGCTGTGTTTCTGATGGACTGAAGGCGGGAGCAGCCGAGCGGAGCAACGTTATGTTTTTCTTGCTTCTTCCACCCGTTTTCAGGAAAGCCACGCCTTGCTGTGCTAGAACTCAACTGCGATTGGCTGGCGGAGTTCTGGACCCGGATTGGCCAATAGTTTGTATTCAGAAGGAATCTAAAAGTTTAGCCAATGACAAAACAAAACGCGGGGCCTTATTAGCCAATTGTGGCGCAGAGAGGCGGGGCTTTGCGGATTACGGGTGGGAATAAAAACAATCTTCGCGTTTTGTTCTCACTTGTTGAGCATCAGCAGCCTCTCTCCTCCTTCTCTCCCTCTTTCCTCCTTCTCTCCCTCTTTTCCTCTCTCCCTTCTGTCTTTCCTCCTTCTCTCCTCCCTCCCCTCCTTTCTTTCTCTCTTTCTTTTTCTCACTATATTTCAGTTCTTTTTTCTATCTATTCCTTCCCCTCTCGTTTATTCGGCATCTATTTATTCCTCCTCTCTCCCTCCTTCATTTTTTACTTTCTCTCTCTCTCTTATCCTCATCTCTTCTTCTCTTCACTCTCTCTCCATCTATGTTCCTCTTTCTGACATTTCCCCTCCTTCTGTCTTCCTTCCTTCTATATGTATATTCTTTTACTATCCCTTTATGTCCACGCCATCTGCCCTCTCTTCTTTCTCTTTCTATCCTTCTGTTCCTCTTTGTCTTTCTCTACCTCCTATCTCTATCCTTCTCTAACTCTTTATCCCCTCTCTCTCTATCCTTCTCTTTATCTCTTACCCCATCTCCTCTATATTTAACTCTACCTCTTTATCCTTCTCTACCTCTTCATTTTACCCTGTTTCTTCCATCTTTCTCTCTTCCACAACATATATATCTCTCTTTCCCATCTTCCCCTCTCTCTCTATCCTTCCCCACCTCCTTATCTCTTTCCGCATCTCCTCTCACCCCTTCTCTACATCTTCATCTCGCCTTCCCCTCTCTCTATCCTCCTCTACCTCTTTATCTCTCTTTCCCTGTCTCCTCTTTCTCCGTCCTTCTCCACCTCTTTATCTCTCTTTCCCATCTCCTCTCTCTATCTTTCTACACCTTTATCTCTCTTTACCTGTCTCCTCTCTCCCTCTTTCTCTACCTCCCCTTCTCCTCTCTCTATCCTTCTCTTCCTATTTATCTCTCTTTCTCCATCTCATTTCTTTCTATCCTTCTCCACCTCTTTATCTCTTTCCCCATCTCCTCTCCCTCCCTCTCTCCCTCCCCATCTCCTCTCTCTCTATCGTTCTCTTCCTATTTTTCTCTCCTTTCCCATCTCATCTCTCTTTCTATCCTTCTCTACCTCTTTATCTTTCTTTCGTCGTCTCCTCTCTCTCTCTCTCCTTTTCCACCTCTTTATCTCTCTTTCCCCATCTCCTCTCCCTCCCTCTCTCCCTCCCTCCCCATCTCCTCTCTCTCTATCGTTCTCTTCCTTTTTTCTCTCCTTTCCCATCTCTTCTCTCTTTTTCCTTCTCCACCTTTTTATCTTTCTTTCGCCGTTTCCTCTCTCTCTCTCTCCGTTTCCACCTCTTTATCTCCCTTTCCCCATCTCCTCTCTCTCTCTCCTTCTCTACCTCTTTATTTTTCTTTCCCCGTCTCTTCTCTCTCTCTCACTCCTTCTCCACCTCTTTATCTTTTATTTCCCGTCTCTTCTCTCTCTCTCATTCCTTCTCCACCTCGTTATCTCTCTTTCCCCGTCTCCTCTCTCTCTCTCTCTTTCCTTTTCCACCTCTTTATCCTCCTTTCGCCGTCTCCTCTCTCTCTCTGTCTTTCCTTCTCCACCTCTTTATCTCTCTTTCCCCATCTCCTCTCTCTCTCTCCTTCTCCACCTCTTTATCTTTCTTTCGCCGTCTCCTCTCCCTCTTTCTCTCTCCTTCTCCACCTCTTTATCTCTCTTTCCCCGTCTCCTCTCTCTCTCTCTCTCTCTCTCTCTCTCTCTTCTTCTCCACCTCTTTATCCTCCTTTTGCCGTCTCCTCTCTCTCTCTCTCTTTCCTTCTCCACCTCTTTATCTTCCTTTTGCCATCTTCTCTCTCTCTCTTTCTCTCTCTCTCTCTCCTTCTCCACCTCTTTATCTTTCTTTTCCCATCTCTTCTCTCTCTCCTTCTCTACCTCTTTATCTCTCTTTCTCAGTCTTCTCTTTCTTTCTCCTTCTCCACCTCTTTATCTCTCTTTCCCCATCTCCTCTCTCTCTCTCCTTCTCCACCTCTTTATCTTCCTTTTGCCATCTTCTCTCTCTCTCTTTCTCTCTCTCTCTCTCCTTCTCCACCTCTTTATCTTTCTTTTCCCATCTCTTCTCTCTCTCCTTCTCTACCTCTTTATCTCTCTTTCTCAGTCTTCTCTTTCTTTCTCCTTCTCCACCTCTTTATCTCTCTTTCCCCATCTCCTCTCTCTCTCTCTCTCTCTCTCTCTCCTTCTCCACCTCTTTATCTCTCTTTCCCCATCTCCTCTCTCTCTCTCCTTCTCCACCTCTTTATCTTTCTTTCGCCGTCTCCTCTCTCTCTTTCTCTCTCCTTCTCCACCTCTTTATCTCTCTTTCCCCGTCTCCCCCCTCTCTCTCTCTCTCTCTCTCTCTCTCTCTCTCTCTTCTTCTCCACCTCTTTATCCTCCTTTTGCCGTCTCCTCTCTCTCTCTTTCCTTCTCCACCTCTTTATCTTCCTTTTGCCATCTTCTCTCTCTCTTTCTCTCTCTCTCTCTCCTTCTCCACCTCTTTATCTTTCTTTTCCCATCTCTTCTCTCTCTCCTTCTCTACCTCTTTATCTCTCTTTCTCAGTCTCCTCTCTCTCTCTCCTTCTCCACCTCTTTATCTTTCTTTTGCCGTCTCCTCTCTCTCTCTCTCTCTCCTTCTTCACCTCTTTATCTTTCTTTCACCATCTCCTCTCTCTCTCTCTCTCTCTCTCTCTCTCTCTCTCCTTCTCCACCTCTTTATCCTCCTTTCGCCGTCTCCTCTCTCTCTCTCTTTCCTTCTCCACCTCTTTATCCTCCTTTCGCCATCTCCTCTCTCTCTCTCTCTTTCTCTCTCTCTCTCCCTCTCCACCTCTTTATCTCTCTTTTCCCATTTCCTCTCTTTCTCTCCATCCTCCTCTATCTCTCTCCTCTCCGCTGCTGCTGCTCTCTCTGTAATAACATCGTCCCCCTGCAGACAGGAGGTGCTCAGTCTGTAGGTTCACCTGCACTGGGAGGAGAACAGGCTGTGTGTGAGGCTGTAACGAGCGGAGTGAACAGGCAGAGTGAACAGTGATACAGAGACAGTGTGAAGAACGGAGGGAGTTATTAACTGAACTGATTCCAATCATCTTCTATTGATTCCGAGCTCCCGTGGTGGTCCTGTGGGGGCCCTGACCATGAAAGAACAGGGTAACGACGTATACAGAGAAACAGATGGACTCCAGTCTGGACCTGGAGCTAATAAACTAGACAGTGAGTAAGTGTAGATGAGAGGATGTGGACCTAATAAAATAATATATAAGAATATAAGTGTGCTTAATATAATTAACTGGGCTGATATTTAAATATAGACCAGTATATGTGCACCAGGCTTTGAGTTACTCACACACACACACACACACACACACACGAGTGTTCTAGAAAAACAGTGTTCCCCAACCATATGAGACAAACTGAGCTGCAACTACACAGCACACAACAAACACTCAGATGATTCTCTTATTATATAGTGCCCCCTATAGGAGGACACAGGTAACAGACCCTTGCAACTCAACCTGATACCAAAACTGACCACACTAGCTTATTCCTCTGCTCCTATTCAGCTTAGTGCTTCATATCTTATAACTTAACAGACTCATAATCACCCATAAGCCTCTAAAACTGATACAGAGGTGATGCTACAGCAAGATTTAGAGGTGTGAACGTTTCTTTTGTTGGATTCTTGAACTAATATCTTTGTTTTAGGAGAGCTTTGTACTTCAGCTTGTTCTAAATTAGGTTAGCAAGAGACAGTACTGTAGTAAACATTAACCAACGACACCGTGAGCTGCTCTGACAGAGAGAGTGTGACATATGATGGAGCTGAAGATGATCCAGCATGTACAGATATGAATCACGCTGCAGTCGGTCCACTGCAACCAACACTGTGCTCACTATGTGCTGAGAAAGATCAACTCCTGCATCTTCACAGACAGGTCCAGACGTCCACTCTTCATACCTTCGTGATAACTTCACTGTGATACTGTATGATGGGCCTTAGACTGTATACCGTTCATTGTGTTCACTGTCGGTCCACTGCTGCAGTCGGCCTCTGGCTTCTCCTGATATATGCATGTTTGGAGTCGATGGGGTTCCTCTGTTTTTCTAAGTGCTGAAAAAGGTCTGCTGTGATCGACTGGATGCTGATAAAGATCTGGAGCCGTCCTTTGAAAGGTTAAACACTGTAAACTAACCATAACGGCACACAGGAGTTACTGCAGCCTTTGTATATCTGGTCATCTTCATGATCACAGAGCGAAACGTTTGGGGATTTGGGTGCAAACAGCAACCGTACAAGAGGCTGAATAACAAAAGGATTTAAGAAGAAATTAAATCACAAAAATCCTTAACACTTCAGTTCAGCCTAATTCGGCTCAGTTCCATTCAGTTAAGTTCAGTGGAATTCAGCTCCAGTTGGCTCAGTTCAGTTCATTGAAATTCAATGTTTTAAATGATTTAGTTAAACTTTATTCAGTTCAGCAGTTTAATTCCAATTACGTTCGATTCAGGACTGAGTTTCCTACAAACATTTTTAAGCAACCATCATGGAAGCCACCAAGAGAGAGTGTTCTAAATGATAGTATCAGTTCAGTTCAGTTCAGTTCCATTCAATTCAATTCAATTCAATTCAATTCAATTCAGTTTATTTGAGTTCAGTTTATTTGAGTTCAGTTTATTTGAGTTCAGTTTTGTTCAGTTCATTTCAGTTCAATTAAATTCAATTAAATTCAATTCAATTCAATTCAATTCAGTTCAGTTTATTTCAGTTCAGTTTATTTGAGTTCAGTTTAGTTCAATTCAGTTCATTTCAGTTCAGTTCATTTCAGTTCAGTTCATTTCATTTCATTTCATTTCATTTCATTTCATTTCATTTCAGTTCAGTTCAGTTCAGTTTATTTCAGTTCAGTTTATTTTAGTTCAGTTTTGTTCAGTTCAGTTCAATTCAATTCAGTTCAGTTCAGTTCAGTTCAGTTCATTTCAGTTCAGTTCAGTTCAGTTCAGTTCAGTTCAGTTCAGTTTTGTTCAGTTCAGTTCAATTCAATTCAATTCAGTTTATTTCAGTTCAGTTCTTTTGAGTTCAGTTTTGTTCAGTTTAGTTCAATTTAGTTTAGTTCAGTTCAGTTCAGTTCAGTTCATTGAAATTAAATGTTTAAAATTATTTAGTTAAACTTCATTCAATTCAGCAGTTTAATTTATTCGAATTCAGTTCAGTTTAGTCAATTTACGTTTAACTCAGGACTGTGTTTCCTGCAAACATTGTTAAGCAACCATCATGGAAGCCACTGAGAGAGAATGATAGTCTCTCTACCATTTAACTAAGGTAGCTGTTTAACAACGCTTTCAGAAAACACAGCCAATTCAGATCAGTTCAGTTCAGTTTCAGTTCTGTTTCAGTTCTGTTTCAGTTCTGTTTCAGTTCAGTTTCAGTTCAGTTTCAGTTCAGTTCAGTTTAATTTAGTTTATCTCAGTTTAGTTTATTTTAGTTCAGTTCATTTCTGTTTAGTTCAGTTCAGTTCAGTTCAGTTTATTTTAGTTCAGTTCATTTCTGTTTAGTTCAGTTCAGTTCAGTTTAGTTTAATTTAGTTTAGTTTAATTTAGCTTAGCTCAGTTCAGTTCAGTTTATTTTAGTTCAGTTCATTTCTCTTTAGTTCAGTTCAGTTTAAAACAATTAATTTCATTTCATTTCATTCCAGTTCAGTCCAGTTTAGTTTAGTTCAATTCAATGTATTTCAGTTCAGATAAATTTTAGTTCTGTTTCAGTTCAGCTCAGTTCAGTTCAGTTCAGTTCAGTTCAGTTCATTTAATCTTGGTTCAGTTCAGTTCAGTTCAGTTCAGTTCAGTTCAGTTCATTTCATTTCATTTTGGTTCAGTTCAGTTCAGTTTAGTTTAATTTAATTTAGTCCAGTTTAGTTAAATTTCTTTCAGTTCAGTTTAGCTCAGTTCAGTTCATATTAGTGCAATGAAATCCATGTCAGATTAGTTAAAGTTTATTCTGATGTTCAGTTCATTTCCAGTGTATTCCAATGGAATCGAGTTTAAATTTGATTTAATTAATTCAGATCATTTCAGTTCAGTTTGGTTCACGCTTGTTGCACTGTTTTCAGTGTTGTTACTAAATAATAATATCTAAGCAGCATTTACTCAACCTTTTGGGGTCTGTTTATTTTTAGTGGGCTGGTAAATTATATTCATGTGCAAATGATGTACACATACAGATCAGAGCAGGACAGAGCAGTGCAGACAGGACACTGAGGTGAAGGACAGTGACTGTTAGTTCGGTCAGTATGTATATACACCAGTGGAGCCGCGTGAACAACACTGAACTAGACTGTGTCTGTCAGTTAAACTGCGTATTGAGTTTTAGGCTGAGGTAATAAAGTCAGATAAGCCCTTACTTTCCACGCGGGGTGTAATTTAATCAAATGAAGGATTTGTGTATTTTTTAGAATAAGCTCTGTCTGTGCAGCGGAGCAGGTACTAGTCTGGACTGCAGCCTGTAAGGCTGATCACCTGAGATCATCATCAGCAGCTCCTCTATTCTCTCTGCGTGCTCCTTCAGAACTGCCCCTCAGTACAGCACGAAGTTCCCCCATCTGCTCTCACATATCAGCGCGCGCATGACTGCTCTGATGTGCATCACACATCACACATCTCCCCCGTTCTGTCATTAAACACCTTCAGCAGGCACGTGCACATTCAGCTTCAAAACGAAGGGAACACCGTGCGCTCCTTACCTCACACGCGCCGAGGTTGAGGATGATGATGATGAGGAGGAGGCTGCTCCGTTGTGCTCAGACTCAGCTTCATCCTGCAGAGTTGCACGATCGTCTGACCCCAAGATAGCGCGCGCAAAATCCAGCGGCGTCACGGGGAACCACGGGCAGGAGGAGGGGCTGCCGCAGTCTCGCGCCCTCGGAGTGTGCGTATGTGTGTGTGTGTGTGTGTGTGTGTGTGTGTGTGTGTGTGTGTGTGTGTGTGTGTATGTATGTATGTGTGTGTTACGTCTCGCGCAGCAATCGGGATGCAGAAAGCGTGTCTCGCACAAGCCCTTATCGATCTCTGTTATGTAATGGAGCTTTCGCGAGATGCAGATGTTAATGCGGGCAAGAAGGTACTGCCACGAACTTCATTACCATATAACTCCAACATCATCATCACCATTACTCTAACATCATTACCATATAACTCCAACATCATCATCATCATCATCATCATATTACTCTAATATCATTACCATATAACTCCAACATCATTACCATATTACTCTAACATCATTACCATATAACTCCAACATCATCATCACCATTACTCTAACATCATTACCATATAACTCCAACATCATCATCATCATCATCATCATATTACTCTAATATCATTACCATATAACTCCAACATCATTACCATATTACTCTAACATCATTACCATATAACTCCAACATCATCATCACCATTACTCTAACATCATTACCATATAACTCCAACATCATCATCATCATATTACTCTAATATCATTACCATATAACTCCAACATCATCATCATCATATTACTCTAATATCATTACCATATAACTCCAACATCATCATCATCATCATCATCATATTACTCTAATATCATTACCATATAACTCCAACATCATTACCATATTACTCTAACATCATTACCATATAACTCCAACATCATCATCACCATTACTCTAACATCATTACCATATAACTCCAACATCATCATCATCATCATATTACTCTAACATCATTACCATATAACTCTAACATCATTACCATATTACTCTAATATCATTACCATATAACTCCAACATCATCATCATCATATTACTCTAACATCATTACCATATAACTCCAACATCATCATCATCATATTACTCTAACATCATTACCATATAACTCCAACATCATCATCATAATACTCTAATATCATTACCATATAACTCTAACATCATTATCACCATTACTCTAATATCATTACCATATAACTCCAACATCATCATCATCATATTACTCTAACATCATTACCATATAACTCCAACATCATCATCATCATATTACTCTAATATCATTACCATATAACTCCAACATCATCATCATCATATTACTCTAACATCATTACCATATAACTCCAACATCATCATCATCATATTACTCTAACATCATTACCATATAACTCCAACATCATCATCATCATCATATTACTCTAACATCATTACCATATAACTCCAACATCATCATCATCATATTACTCTAATATCATTACCATATAACTCCAACATCATCATCATCATCATATTACTCTAACATCATTACCATATAACTCCAACATCATCATCATATTACTCTAACATCATTACCATATAACTCCAACATCATCATCATCATATTACTCTAACATCATTACCATATAACTCCAACATCATCATCATCATCATATTACTCTAACATCATTACCATATAACTCCAACATCATCATCATCATATTACTCTAACATCATTACCATATAACTCCAACATCATCATCATCATATTACTCTAATATCATTACCATATAACTCCAACATCATCATCATCATATTACTCTAACATCATTACCATATAACTCCAACATCATCATCATCATATTACTCTAATATCATTACCATATAACTCCAACATCATTACCATATAACTCCAACATCATTACCATATAACTCCAACATCATCATCATCATCATCATCATCATATTACTCTAACATCATTACCATATTACCCTAACATCATTACTATATAACTCCAACATCATCATCATATTACTCTAACATCATTACCATATAACTCTAACATCATTACCATATAACTCCAACATCATTATCACCATTACTCTAACATCATTACCATATAACTCTAACATCATTACCATATAACTCCAACATCATCATCATCATCATCATATTACTCTAACATCATTACCATATAACTCCAACATCATCATCATCATATTACTCTAACATCATTACCATATTACTCTAACATCATTACCATATAACTCCAACATCATTACCATATAACTCCAACATCATTACCATATAACTCCAACATCATCATCATCATCATATTACTCTAACATCATTACTATATAACTCTAACATCATTACCATATAACTCCAACATCATCATCATATTACTCTAACATCATTACCATATAACTCCAACATCATCATCATCATCATCATCATATTACTCTAACATCATTACCATATTACTCTAACATCATTACCATATAACTCCAACATCATCATCATATTACTCTAACATCATTACCATATAACTCCAACATCATGATCACCATATTACTCTAACATCATTACCATATAACTCCATCATCATCATATTACTCTAACATCATTACCATATAACTCCGACATCATCATCATCATATTACTCTAACATCATTACCATATAACTCCGACATCATCATCATCATATAACTCTAATATCATTACCATATAACTCCAACATCATCATCACCATGTTACTCTAACATCATTACCATATAACTCCAACAACAATATCATATACGTTACATCATTACCATATAACTCTAACATCATTACCATATAACTCCAACATCATTACCATATAACTCCAACAACATCATATACATGTTACATCATTACCATATAACTCTAACATCATTACCATATAACTTCACCAACATTATCATATGCATGTTACATCATTACCATATAACTCCAACATCATCATCACCATATTACTCTAATATCATTACCATATAACTCTAATATCATTACCATATAACTCCAACATCATCATCACCATGTTACTCTAACATCATTACCATATAACTCTAACAATATCATATACGTTACATCATTACCATATAACTCTAATATCATTACCATATAACTCCATCATTACCATATAACTCCAACATCATCATCACCTTGTTACTCTAACATCATTACCATATAACTCTAACAATATCATATACGTTACATCATTACCATATAACTCTAATATCATTACCATATAACTCCAACATCATTACCATTTAACTCCAACATCATCATCAGTTTGTTACTCTAACATCATTACCATATAACTCCAACAACAATATCATATACATGTTACATCATTACCATATAACTCCAACATCATCATCACCATATTACTCTAATATCATTACCATATAACTCTAACATCATTACCATATTACTCTATCATTACCATATAACTCTAACATCATTACTATATAACTCTAACATCATTACTATATAACTCCAACATCATTACCATATTACTCTAATATCATTACCATATAACTCTAACATCATTACCATATAACTCCACCAACGTTATTACACAACTGTTACATCATCACCATATAACTAGAACATAATTACCGTATAACTCAGCTAATATTAGCATATAACTGTTACATCATCACCATATAATTACCATTACTATATAACTCTAACATCAATATATGACCACCACATAACTAATTACCACCATATGCCTCTAAAATTATAATAGAACTCTTAACATCCCCATATAGCTAACAACAATATATAACTTTAACATGACCACTATATAAATAACATCAATATATAACTGTAACATCACCACCATATAAGTCTAACTTCAACACCATGTAACTCTAACATCATTACCATGACTTGAACACTGCAGTTAGACTAATTATTAATGATTGAAATTATATAAATAATTATAATTATTGGATAATGTATGTTGTTTATGCTCTGTCCTCCAGCACACTGAACTTTAGTAAGGCGTTCCAAGACCTTAAAATAAAACTGACCTTTTCCACTTCACAACTTATTCACATTAATCTCACTTACTCAACAGCTTCTCTACGTCTACATCTCCACCAAACACCAGCGTGCTTACAGTATAAGGAGCTTTCCCGGTGCTGAGTGCCTGAGCTGGAGAATTCCCTCAAATGCCGTTCCTTCACACTTAATCATGTGCTGGGCTAATCTGACACAATCCACCTGCGCCCTGAAGTGAAGGCTTTAGTTAAACGACTCTATTGGCCTTTAGAGGTAAACGTCCTCTGTGAGTACTTCCATTAAAGCAGAGCTCAGACGGTAATGACGGAGCGTACCGGTCGGCCCGCAGAGGTTTCAGCCTGTTTTACACTAACGCTCCTTACAACACTTACCAGCTACTGCTGCATCTGGAGGAGAACAACAATGCAGATTAAGACGAGAAGACTGGTGTCCTTCATGAACCTCCAAGGGCATGACATCATTTTGGAGGTTGCCGTTCAGTAGAGGAGCTTTTCTCTGCAGGCTATAGCATTTTCAAAACTCATTATGTGGTTCAAAGTCAATAGGCTTTGTTCTACATACATTTAAAAGTCTGTATTTACAGACAATCCTAATCTGTTATGTAACAGACTCAGTAGTACATATGACCACAACAGCAACCAGACTGGTGGAGTATGTGGAGAAATCCAGCGTTCCAGGCTGTGAAGGGAACGTCGGTACTTTTCATTACTTCCCAACAAACAACCCAACTGTCAGAGCTCCATGTTCATCTTTAAACCAGCCTGAAGTTCCTCTTCTCCACATTCTTCATCTAATGTTCCACCTTAAACACTGCAGCTCATACAGACGCCAGAATGGAACCACAGCAGCGTTTAAGGTGGAACGGAGAATTCCCAAAACCAGCTGCTGAACTTCCAACGTTAACTTTAACTCTGCAGTCTGTACATTTCACTCCGGACAGTTTCTCCAACACTCGGAGCAGCTTCAGCTCAGCGGTCAACACTGAAGAGACTGAAGAGACGAGCACCTCCACCTTTATTAGCACCACAACCTCCAACAGTGACTGGAAGTAGCAGCCATGCTGTGTGAGAGGATCACTGTGTGCTGGTTGAAGCAGATCATCTTCAACTGAAAGGTTCACCTTTAATCTACTTTGAGTTTGCCTTGTGATATAGAAGATCATCAGGAGGATATCTAGGAAGACGTTCAGGCTTCTCTCCTTTGACCTGACCTGGGAGAACTCCTGCCCAGACCAGCCTGACACTCTCCGCTTCAATTTTACATTTAACAACAGCTTAGTTAGGTTCTGTAAAGCACGAGAGCTTCTTTGTGATCATCACAGCGTCTCATTGTAAACCAGCCAATCAGTGCAGAGCTCATCTAAATATTCATGAGCTCAACAAAAAAGTTAAAACCACCAGAGACCCAACATTAACACACCACCACCACCACCACGTCCGTGTCACTGCAGTGCTGAGAATGATCCACCACCCATATCATACCTGCTCTGTGGTGGTCCTGTGGGGGTCCTGATCATTAAAGAACAGAGTAATAAAGTATACAGAGAATCAGATGATCTACAGTCTGTAAGTGGAGCTCCTGTATGGTCAGTGGAGCTGATACAGTGGACAGTGAGTGTAGATACAGGTGTACCTAACGAAGCAGCTGGTCAATGTATATAGGCGTTTGTGTGTGTGTGTGTGTGTGTGTGTTTGTGTGTGTGTGTGTGTGTGTGTGTGTGTGTTGGCAAAGGCTATGAAATCTCTGCTGCGGATTCTTATGTAAGCTCAGTCAAGGAGGGAACGACGCATCATTGATCACACTACTCACACACACTCGCCTTTCAGACTCCAGCACCCGCATCTCTGTCATCGCCACCGACAAATCAAACAGCAGAACTGCACCTGAGGGTAACCCTGGGCAACGGTGACATCAGAGCCGCCGTCACCTTCAGCAAACCAGCAGAACACACGCGCACACGCACACACACACATACACAGACACACACACAGACACACACACAGACACACAGACACACAGACACTCAGACACACACACACACACACACACACACACACTGTCGGAAATTAGGACAAACCAAGGAGTTTCACTTAAACACTAGCCTAAATACTGCTGCACCAGCATACTAACTTTAATGCATGTATTTGAATGTATGTATAATGTATGTAATACAAATGTATGCTATATATATATATATATATATATATATATATATATATATATATATATATATATATATATATATAATTAAGTATATATGTGTATGTTCACTCATACATTTGTATACATACATTAAAACACATTAATATTATAATGCACGTACATTATACATAAATTATGTATATATTGATATGTATATTTATGTAAACACAGCAAATTAATATGCACTAAGCTACTTTATATGCATTAAGTGGTCATTTATGAATCATTAAATATACATTATGTACATTAAATATGTATAAATGAATGTACAAATAGAATAGTTATGCATACTCAGTGCCTACAAATACATAATCAATAAGCTTATGGGGTTTTGTTGTAATGGCTGTGAACCAAAAGCCCACTCATGGTACAGAAGTTCTCCTGACTCTTCATAGAAACCATGTACTGCAGTCGTTCACTACATCCCTCTCTGCTGTTCTACAGTGTTTCCTTTAGCTGGGGCTCACGCAGTGTAGTGGGCGCTGTGCCAATCCTCCTTCTATCCGTCTCCCTCCCTTTTTTCCCTCCAGTCGATTTGGCTGCTGTCGTTCGTCCTTGTCAGTACGTCACACTGGCTTGTCTCCATTACACTGGCAAACCTCTTCAGCGCCAGCTCAGCGGGATTTCTACAGCCTCAGAATTCATTGCCCATAAAAAGAGAGAGAGCCAGAGAGAGAGAGAGAGAGAGAGAGAGAGAGAGAGAGAGAGAGAGAGAGAGAGAGAGAGAGAGAGAGAGAGAGAGAGAGAGAGAGAGAGAGAGCGGAACCAGGCTCATCACTGCAATGCCACACCACGCTATAGTATGAGAGCAGAGAAATCCGCAGGAAGTCGATTACAAAAGACATTCAGGGCAAAACTGCTGAGCTTGTAAGCCATTTTAGCCGTACAGACCCGTAAGTGTGCTGCTGAAAAACAAAAGGCCTCCACAGTCTGATACGACCGGCCCCCTGCTATCAGCCAGCCAACACACCACACAACACACCACTCGCAACAGCTACCGGAGGCTCCTGGGAAAATCTTACGTGAAACAAATTTGATTAAACTCATTTACTTAACTGAAACTGTCAGCAATCATAAGACAGGCAACCTGCTGTTTGAATCAGAGAACTTCTACTACTTATCTTCAATCGTCCTACCATGTCCTACTACTACGTCTTCAATCGTCCCAAGTTCACTCATGTCACACCACTGCTGCGCTCCCTTCACTGGCTTCCTGTAGCTGCTCGCATTCAGTTTAAAGTTCTGATGCCTACAAAGCCAAGAGTGGTCCAGCTCCTCTTGACCTTATGGCAATGGTCAAAAGTCGAACCGCACCTCCAGCCCTTCGCGCTTCAAGTACGGCTCGGCTTGACCCGCCATCTCTCAAGATTCATGGAAGACACGCAACAAAACGCTTCTCTGTCCTGGAGCCCAGATGGTGGAACGAACTTCCACTGGCTGTCCGAACAGCGAACTCTCACCGCGGTCTTCAAACGCAGACTGAAGACCACCGTCTCTTTGTGAAGCACTTATAAACACTAATACTAAAGTACTGGTATAGACTGTAATTGCACTTTATCTTCTAAGTACTGCACTTGTACTGTATGTAGTCTTGTATTTGTTCTCTTCTCTGTAGGTGTTCTGTAGGTGTAGGTGTTCTGTAGGTGTAGGTGTTCTGTAGGTGTAGGTATTCTGTAGGTGTTCTGTAGGTGTAGGTGTTCTGTAGGTGTAGGTGTTCTGTAGGTGTAGGTATACTGTAGGTGTTCTGTAGGTGTAGGTGTTCTGTAGGTGTAGGTGTTCTGTAGATGTTCTGTAGGTGTAGGTGTTCTGTAGGTGTTCTGTAGGTGTAGGTGTTTTGTAGGTGTTCTGTAGGTGTAGGTGTTCTGTAGGTGTAGGTATTCTGTAGGTGTTCTGTAGGTGTAAGTGTTCTGTAGGTGTAGGTGTTCTGTAGGTGTAGGTATTCTGTAGGTGTTCTGTAGGTGTAAGTGTTCTGTAGGTGTAGGTGTTCTGTAGGTGTTCTGTAGGTGTAGGTGTTCTGTAGGTGTAGGTATTCTGTAGGTGTTCTGTAGGTGTAGGTATTCTGTAGGTGTTCTGTAGGTGTAGGTGTTTTGTAGGTGTTCTGTAGGTGTAGGTATTCTGTAGGTGTTCTGTAGGTGTAGGTGTTCTGTAGGTGTTCTGTAGGTGTAGGTGTTCTGTAGGTGTAGGTGTTCTGTAGGTGTAGGTATACTGTAGGTGTTCTGTAGGTGTAGGTGTTCTGTAGGTGTAGGTGTTCTGTAGATGTTCTGTAGGTGTAGGTGTTCTGTAGGTGTTCTGTAGGTGTAGGTGTTTTGTAGGTGTTCTGTAGGTGTAGGTGTTCTGTAGGTGTAGGTATTCTGTAGGTGTTCTGTAGGTGTAAGTGTTCTGTAGGTGTAGGTGTTCTGTAGGTGTAGGTATTCTGTAGGTGTTCTGTAGGTGTAAGTGTTCTGTAGGTGTAGGTGTTCTGTAGGTGTTCTGTAGGTGTAGGTGTTCTGTAGGTGTAGGTATTCTGTAGGTGTTCTGTAGGTGTAAGTGTTCTGTAGGTGTAGGTGTTCTGTAGGTGTAGGTATTCTGTAGGTGTTCTGTAGGTGTAAGTGTTCTGTAGGTGTAGGTGTTCTGTAGGTGTTCTGTAGGTGTAGGTGTTCTGTAGGTGTAGGTATTCTGTAGGTGTTCTGTAGGTGTAGGTGTTTTGTAGGTGTTCTGTAGGTGTAGGTATTCTGTAGGTGTTCTGTAGGTGTAGGTGTTCTGTAGGTGTTCTGTAGGTGTAGGTGTTCTGTAGGTGTAGGTGTTCTGTAGGTGTAGGTATACTGTAGGTGTTCTGTAGGTGTAGGTGTTCTGTAGGTGTAGGTGTTCTGTAGATGTTCTGTAGGTGTAGGTGTTCTGTAGGTGTTCTGTAGGTGTAGGTGTTTTGTAGGTGTTCTGTAGGTGTAGGTGTTCTGTAGGTGTAGGTATTCTGTAGGTGTTCTGTAGGTGTAAGTGTTCTGTAGGTGTAGGTGTTCTGTAGGTGTAGGTATTCTGTAGGTGTTCTGTAGGTGTAAGTGTTCTGTAGGTGTAGGTGTTCTGTAGGTGTTCTGTAGGTGTAGGTGTTCTGTAGGTGTAGGTATTCTGTAGGTGTTCTGTAGGTGTAGGTATTCTGTAGGTGTTCTGTAGGTGTAGGTGTTTTGTAGGTGTTCTGTAGGTGTAGGTGTTCTGTAGGTGTAAGTGTTCGGTAGGTGTAGGTGTTCTGTAGGTGTAGGTGTTCTGTAGGTGTAGGTGTTTTGTAGGTGTTCTGTAGGTGTAGGTATTCTGTAGGTGTTCTGTAGGTGTAGGTGTTCTGTAGGTGTAGGTATTCTGTAGTTGTAGGTGTTCTGTAGGTGTAGGTATTCTGTAGGTGTTCTGTAGGTGTAGGTGTTCTGTAGGTGTTCTGTAGGTGTAGGTATTCTGTAGGTGTAGGTATTCTGTAGGTGTTCTGTAGGTGTAGGTATTCTGTAGGTGTTCTGTAGGTGTAGGTGTTCTGTAGGTGTAGGTATTCTGTAGGTGTAGGTGTTCTGTAGGTGTAGGTGTTCCAGTCTTGCTAGGTATTGCGTTGTCTTGTTTCTAGGTATCAGCACTGGCCCTGTGTTTATAGCAGTGTTTGAGTATAAGAGTAGTTTGGACTTAATCCTGTTGTACTAGATAGAGATTCATACTCTAACCAACACTAAGCACTGTTGTAAGTCACTCTGGATAAGAGCGTCTGCTAAATGCCGTAAATGTAAATGTAAATGTAAATGTAAATGTAAATGTAAATGTTATGTTCTGGGAGTTAATATAATGTCAGAATAATACAATAAGAATCTCCTATCCAGTTTTAGAACCAACCAGAATCTTCATTCCAGCAGCAGAACCAATCAGAATCTAGCTTCCAGCAGTGGAATCCATCAAAATCTCCTATACAGTTTCAGATCCAATCAGAATCTCTGTTCCAAGAGTTGAACCAATCAGAATATCTACCCCAGCAGTGGAACCAAGCAGAATCTACCTTCCAGCAGTGGAACTAAGCAGAATCTCCAATCAAGTTTCAGAACCAAGCAGAATCTCCAATCTAGTTTTAGAACCAAGCAGAATCTCCATTATAGCAGCATGACCAATCAGAATCTTCATTCCAGTAGCTGAACCAATCAGAACATCTATTCCAGCAGTAGAACCAACCAGAATCTACTTTTCAGTTTCAGAACCTATTAGAATCTCCAATACGGTTTCAGCGCCAATCAGAAGCTCCAATCCAACAGCAGGACCTTTCAAGATCTTAATTTCAGCAGCAGGATCTTTCTAAATCTCCAGTCCAGTTTCAGAACCAAACAGAATCTTCACTCCAGCAGCAGAACCAGTTAGAATCTCTATTCCAGCAATAGAACCAATCAGAACCCTTATTTTAGCACCAGAACCAATCAGAATCTCCATTCCAGTTTCAGAACCAATCAGAATCTCCAATCCATTTTCAGTACCAATCAGAATCTCTCTTCCAGCAGTGGAACCAATCAGAATCTCCGATCCATTTTCAGTACCAATCAGAATCTCCAGTCCAGCAGCAGAACCATTCAGAATGTCCAATTCAGCAACAGAACCAAGCAGAATCTCCAGTTCAGCATCATGACCAATCACAATCTCTATTCCAGTTTAAGAACCAATCAGAATCTCCAATCCATTTTCAGTACCAATCAGAATCTCTATTCCAGCAGTGGAACCAAACAGAATCTCTATTCCAGCAGTGGAACCAAACAGAATCTCTATTCCAGCAGTGGAACCAATCAGAATCTCCAATCCATTTTCAGTACCAATCAGAATCTCCAATCCATTTTCAGTACCAATCAGAATCTCCATTGCAGTTTAAGAACCAATCAGAATCTCCAATCCATTTTCAGTGCCAATCAGAATCTCCAGTCCAGCAGCAGAACCATTCAGAATGTCCAATTCAGCAACAGAACCAATCAGAATCTCCATTCCAGTTTAAGAACCAATCAGAATCTCCAATCCATTTTCAGTACCAATCAGAATCTCCAATCCATTTTCAGTACCAATCAGAATCTCCATTGCAGTTTAAGAACCAATCAGAATCTCCAATCCATTTTCAGTGCCAATCAGAATCTCCAGTCCAGCAGCAGAACCATTCAGAATGTCCAATTCAGCAACAGAACCAATCAGAATCTCCAATCCATTTTCAGTACCAATCAGAATCTCCATTGCAGTTTAAGAACCAATCAGAATCTCCAATCCATTTTCAGTACCAATCAGAATCTCTCTTCCAGCAGTGGAACCAATCAGAATCTCCGATCCATTTTCAGTACCAATCAGAATCTCCAGTCCAGCAGCAGAACCATTCAGAATGTCCAATTCAGCAACAGAACCAAGCAGAATCTCCAGTTCAGCATCATGACCAATCACAATCTCTATTCCAGTTTAAGAACCAATCAGAATCTCCAATCCATTTTCAGTACCAATCAGAATCTCTATTCCAGCAGTGGAACCAAACAGAATCTCTATTCCAGCAGTGGAACCAATCAGAATCTCCAATCCATTTTCAGTACCAATCAGAATCTCCAATCCATTTTCAGTACCAATCAGAATCTCCATTGCAGTTTAAGAACCAATCAGAATCTCCAATCCATTTTCAGTGCCAATCAGAATCTCCAGTCCAGCAGCAGAACCATTCAGAATGTCCAATTCAGCAACAGAACCAATCAGAATCTCCATTCCAGTTTAAGAACCAATCAGAATCTCCAATCCATTTTCAGTACCAATCAGAATCTCCAATCCATTTTCAGTACCAATCAGAATCTCCATTGCAGTTTAAGAACCAATCAGAATCTCCAATCCATTTTCAGTACCAATCAGAGTCTCCAATCCATTTTCAGTACCAATCAGAATCTCCATTGCAGTTTAAGAACCAATCAGAATCTCCAATCCATTTTCAGTGCCAATCAGAATCTCCAGTCCAGCAACAGAACCAATCAGAATCTCCATTCCAGTTTAAGAACCAATCAGAATCTCCAATCCATTTTCAGTACCAATCAGAATCTCCATTCCAGTTTAAGAACCAATCAGAATCTCCATTCCAGTTTAGGAACAAACCAATGTCTGGTGTTCTCCCCCTACATGGCTCCTCAGCCTGAGGAAGAACGTGTGGTATATGGTTCTACAAGGGATAGAAAGGGTTCTGCTCTGTGAAGTTTCTGTAGAACAACTTAAGCACAAAATTTTAAATTGAACGAGTGTGTTTATTAAAGAACACCTGCAAACCTGCTTTTATGAGAGTAGGATCCTCCTGCAGTCACCAGCTTTCAGCCCCAAAACTCACCCACCTTCAAGATACATCATCAAAAGTTAGTCTTGAAAGTGGAAAGTTTCTCTCGTCAGGCTCTCCTGGCACCACGGTGGGTAGTAAGTGGGCACCCTGACAAAATATACAGTTTTGGTTTCATTTCTTTTTTGTAAATCTGTGTAACTCATGCTTTCAGAGACGAGTGTAGCTTTCCAAGGGTAAGAACTTGGTTAGTAGTTAGTAGTGGTGTGGGTGGAGTAACACATGCTCCACCTATCAAGGGCATAGATTAGAGGTGTGTCCGAAACTGCCTACTAGTCAGTAGGTACTGGATTAGAGTCAGTACATGCTGCTCGAGCGGTAGACTAGTAGGTAGGTTCAGTAGGAGAGTTTTAGTACCACACAATCTCAGACGTACTACGTCCACCATATAACCAGCGTCCTGTGACACAAGACGTCAGACCACCACCGTAAAAGTTCTGCTATTTATTTAAAAGCTCGTTTACTGCCAGATTTAGATCTTTTAGTGATCAGAGTTTTTATCTGATTATGTATCAGACGGTGTGGAGCTGTAGATCAGAGAAGATGAAACGGGAGGAATGTAATCATTGTTTATCTCAGCAGTAGCGCTAACTTCTGTAGCGGCGGTTCACTAGCAGTAGCTACGTACACACAGCCGACGTTCAGCTTTACACCGTTTTTTAAACCCAAAACACTGGGAGGGACAATCCTTTAAACCCAAAATATTGGTAAGGACAATCCTTTAAACCCAAAATATTGGTAAGGACAATCCTTTAAACCCAAAATATTGGTAAGGACAATCCTTTAAACCCAAAATATTGGTAAGGACAATCCTTTAAACCCAAAATATTGGTAAGGACAATCCTTTAAACCCAAAACACTGGGAGGGACAATCCTTTAAACCCAAAATATTGGTAAGGACAATCCTTTAAACCCAAAAATATTGGTAAGGACAATCCTTTAAACCCAAAATATTGGTAAGGACAATCCTTTAAACCCAAAATATTGGTAAGGACAATCCTTTAAACCCAAAATATTGGTAAGGACAATCCTTTAAACCCAAAATATTGGTAAGGATAATCCTTTAACCCCAAAAATATTGGTAAGGACAATCCTTTAAACCCAAAACACTGGGAGGGACAATCCTTTAAACCCAAAATATTGGTAAGGACAATCCTTTAAACCCAAAAATATTGGTAAGGACAATCCTTTAAACCCAAAATATTGGTAAGGACAATCCTTTAAACCCAAAATATTGGTAAGGACAATCCTTTAAACCCAAAATATTGGTAAGGACAATCCTTTAACCCCAAAAATATTGGTAAGGACAATCCTTTAACCCCAAAAATATTGGTAAGGACAATCCTTTAAACCCAAAATATTGGTAAGGACAATCCTTTAAACCCAAAATATTGGTAAGGACAATCCTTTAACCCCAAAAATATTGGTAAGGACAATCCTTTAAACCCAAAACACTGGGAGGGACAATCCTTTAAACCCAAAATATTGGTAAGGACAATCCTTTAAACCCAAAATATTGGTAAGGACAATCCTTTAACCCCAAAAATATTGGTAATGACAATCCTTTAAACCCAAACTATTGGTAAGGACAATCCTTTAAACCCAAAAATATTGGTAAGGACAATCCTTTAAACCCGAAATATTGGTAAGGACAATCCTTCAAACCCAAAATATTGGTAAGGACAATCCTTTAAACCCAAAATATTGGTAAGGACAATCCTTTAAACCCAAAATATTGGTAAGGACAATCCTTTAAACCCAAAAATATTGGTAAGGACAATCCTTTAAACCCAAAATATTGGTAAGGACAATCCTTTAAACCCAAAATATTGGTAAGGACAATCCTTTAAACCCAAAAATATTGGTAGAGACTATTCTTTAAACCCAAATTATTGGTAAGGACATGTCCTACTATCCATATGCAAAGCTACACACTTGCTGCCTACTATCCATAAGAACCAGAAAATCTTAGCACATTGGTTCCCACCGCTGGTCCTGGAAGGTCCTGTAGTCTGCACAGTTTTGTGGATTTGTGCCAAAACACACCCACTTCAGTTCAGGAAGGGTTGTTTGTTCCGGGTGTTGTTTGTTCCGGTTAACGGATTAGGTGGATCAGGTGAGTCGGGAAGAGCAAACACTAAACTGTGCAGGGCAGGGGGTCTTCCAGCACCAGGGCTACGAACCACTGGCTTAGAGAGAGTAGAAGTATTCAGTAATCAGATACAGATTAGATATATCATTCATTTTTGTTCATTTTAAATGTGTTTTTACATCATTTAAACACATCATTTAAGCTGCTCTTTAGATTATATGCAAATTCTATTATGAATGGACCAATAGAAGCGCTCAAGATAGCTTGTAAATATTTCTGGTTTCATTGTCTAACATTAAAAGTTAAGAACGTTTTGGTTTCTCCTGTAAAGCTGGCATTTTGGAGCTGCTTGTTTTTTTTGTTTTGTTTTTTGGACAGCGACGATATGCTAGAATATTCCTTTAGATATTACAGCTCTGACCCCAGAGACACTTTTATTAGGTGCACATGGCAGCGACACTTGCGACTGTGCTGTTTACTGAAAGCTGTGAGCTGAAAAAGTAAGCAATGTGCTGCATTACATAATACAGAATTAGACTGAGCTCTTTCAGACTGTATTTTCTCTGCTCTGCTCAGCCCCTCCGAATCCCTTCCCCACCCTCCAGGCTGGGAACACGGCTTAGGAGTCTGAAAGCATCGATAATCGACTTAATTAAAGAAAAATAGAATCTCATTTCACTGCAGGAGGAGATCAGAGCGCCAACATACAGAGCAGTTAAAAGTCAGGTTTTAAACAGAGCAGCAACCTCTCTCTCCGTGTCTTCTCTGGGTTTCAGTATATATATATACCGGCACAGTGATGTAATGGTTAGCACCGTCGCCTCACAGCAAGAACAGGATCCGGTGACCCCGATGGAAGATAAAGCAGAAGATAATGGATGGATGTGCTCGCTCACCAAAGACTTCAGACAGCAGCTCTACTTCCTCATCCTCACATGTTGGACTGATTCCACTCCACACTACAGTGACTCACTATCACCTCTTCAGGTACAAAATGGTACTACAGTGACTCACTATCACCTCTTCAGGTACAAAATAGTACTACAGTGACTCACTATCACGTCTTCAGGTACAAAATGGTATTACAGTGACTCACTATCACCTATTCAGGTATAAAGTGGTACTACAGTGACTCACTATCACCTCTTCAGGTACAAAATGGTATTACAGTGACTCACTATCACCTCTTCAGGTACAAAGTGGTATTACAGTGACTCGCCATCACCTATTCAGGTATAAAGTGGTATTACAGTGACTCGCCATCACCTATTCAGGTATAAAGTGGTACTACAGTGACTCGCTATCACCTCTTCAGGTACAAAGTGGTACTACAGTGACTCACTATCACCTCTTCAGGTACAAAGTGGTATTACAGTGACTCACTATCCACTCTTCAGGTACAAAGTGGTACTACAGTGACTCACTATCACCTCTTCAGGTACAAAGTGGTATTACAGTGACTCGCTATCACCTCTTCAGGTACAAAGTGGTATTACAGTGACTCGCTATCCACTCTTCAGGTACAAAGTGGTACTACAGTGACTCACTATCACCTCTTCAGGTACAAAGTGGTATTACAGTCACTCACTATCACCACTTTAGGTACAAAATGGTATTACAGTGACTCACTATCACCTCTTCAGGTACAAAGTGGTATTACAGTAACTTACTATCACCTCTTCAGGTACAAAGTGGTATTACAGTGACTCGCCATCACCTATCAGGTATAAAGTGGTATTACAGTGACTCGCCATCACCTATTCAGGTATAAAGTGGTATTACAGTGACTCGCTATCACCTCTTCAGGTACAAAGTGGTACTACAGTGACTCGCCATCACCTATTCAGGTATAAAGTGGTATTACAGTGACTCGCTATCACCTCTTCAGGTACAAAGTGGTATTACAGTGACTCGCTATCACCTATTCAGGTATAAAGTGGTACTACAGTGACTCGCTATCACCTCTTCAGGTACAAAGTTGTGTTACAATGACTCACTATCACCCCTTTAGGTACAAAATGGTATTACAGTGACTCACTATCACCTCTTCAGGTACAAAGTGGTATTAGAGTGATGCACTATGACCTTTTTAGGTACAAAGTTGTGTTACAATGACTCACTATCACCCCTTTAGGTACAAAATGGTATTACAGTGACTCACTATCACCTCTTCAGGTACAAAGTGGTATTACAGTAACTTACTATCACCTCTTCAGGTACAAAGTGGTATTAGAGTGATGCACTATGACCTTTTCAGGTACAAAATGGTATTACAGTGACTCACTATCACCTCTTCAGGTACAAAGTGGTATTACAGTGACTCACTATCACCTCTTCAGGTACAAAGTGGTATTACAGTGACTCACTATCACCCCTTCAGGTACCAAATGGTATTACAGTGACTCACTATCACCTCTTCAGGTACAAAGTGGTATTACAGTGACTCACTATCACCTCTTCAGGTTCAAAGTGGTATTAGAATGATGCACTATGACCTTTTCAGGTACAAAGTTGTGTTACAATGACTCACTATCACCTCTTAAGGTACAAAATGGTACTACAGTAACTCACTATCACCTCTTCAGGTACAAAATGGTACTACAGTGACTCGCTATCACCTCTTCAGGTACAAAATGGTACTACAGTGACTCGCTATCACCTCTTCAGGTACAAAATACTACTACTGTGACTCACTATCACCTCTTCAGGTACAAAGCGGTACTACAGCGCCTCACTATCACCTCTTCAGGTACAAAGCGGTATTACTAGATAGAATGGGCCAGGGCTAGCTGGTTAGCATGCTAACTTCAGTACATAACTTTGACCCCATGTCAAATCAGTTATTTATTTACTTCGTGTTTATGACTTTGGTTCTTTTTGGAATGTTTTAAACTAAAAATTACATATTATTACAATTACATATTGCACCTTTAAATTAACTGGCAATACTGATATGACAGGTAGATGAACAGATTCAAAGAAATTTTAGGCCAAAACTTTATTACAAATCTATTATTAAATGTCAGGCAATGTATATTTAACCTTTTTATATAATATTTTTCATGAGGGAGCTTTTAGAGGTGGACATCTGGTTCCTTTCACCACCACTTTAAACAGTTCTGACTCTGTATGCTTCTCTAGACTGAAGCGTTTCACACTTAACCCACCCTGAATGACTATGTTTACATTGTGAACCCTTTACAAATATATAGAACGTTTTAAATATAGGCACTCTGTGACAAAGTTATTGTTAAAAGTGAATGAATGTACCACCACACAGTACTGTGCAAATATTTTAGTGACTTGGGGACATTATTATATTAAAAAAGCAATTTTTAAAGAGAGGAATCTTTTATTTTTCTATTCAAACAGTGTTAATAGAGTAAGTAGTGCTTTTACATACATCTGTGTGTTTATTTAACCCTTTCCAAGCTTCTCCTAAACAACCCAGTATTATTATCAGTTCTCATCTAATACCTGCTTTGACTGCTCAGTACTTCATTAAGCTAAATCAAGATTTGCTGCTGAAGGAACTGAACACATTCATACAATGTCTGGGGCGTCCAGGAGAAATCTGGAACCTAACTTTGTTCTTCAAACTGGATCAAGATCTGATCTACTTCTCTCACAATAACATATTCATGTTACTTTGTATTGTATGTATGATTATGTATCTGTTCTAATCAGATCTATTGGTGAAAATACACTTATTGATCAGACAAAGACTTTTAAACTATAAACTATCTACATTTAATCATATAGCAGACACAGAGTGACGTACAAAGCATGCAAACAATAGAACCCAAAGAAGCTGTGGACAGCTCTAACCTATGAGACACTAGGCACACAATAGCTGGATCTACACACTGATCCTAACGAATACTAGTGCAGACAAAACTGAGTGCAGGGAACTCCACCAGCTTTACTTCATTTCTCTGTGACCTGAGTGGCTGAGATGTAAACAGAGTCATTCAGAGTGGGTTTAGTGTGGAATGGTTAATTATAGAGACTCTGATTTCTTTACAGTGGTGGTGATTGGAACCAGGGGTCTTTATGTCCACAACACTAATATATAGACATTTTATTTATTATCACAACCACCAGTGACCCTAAACACATCATCTGTGTGTGTATATATATATATATATATATATATATATATATATATATATATATATATATATATATTTATATTTATATATATATGAAGTGTTGATGATGGCAAAATGGTCATAAATCTATAACAATATGTTTTCTTTGGGGACTATTTTGCCTGCATATATCCCTCCGCATTTATTTCCAAGAACCTCCTCGGATATATCATTTGCCAGTGTCTCAGACATCAGGCAGCACATTCATAACCACCTCATGTTATAATATTTTTGTGATATTTGGCAGTGAAGTATATTTATTTGCAGATCACACTGTTATTATTAAACGCTTCGTGTGTGCTGATGAAACAGGTCATGATCATGTGGTGGACAACTTGGTCAAATGCTATGATGATGCCTCTGAACACATTTACACATCAAAGAAAGTTCTTGAGTTTAAGCCAATTTGTAAGATGAGGTAACCTTTCAAATTCATATGACGATCACTAGGGGCAACATATCAGCAATAACACTCCTCCTACCTCTTCACTCCTTACCAGTCCAGAAGAAATGAGATCCGCATCCTCCCTCTTCTCCCCAAGAGTGTCACTGTTGGTAAAACAGCTCAAATGTTCACTCTCGTTCTGCTTCTGTTTATATCACTTGTTTTGTTGCTGCTGAACGTGGTTTCTCACCGGCGGTGCTCGCTCACCAAGAGCTTCAGCCATCGCTGTGTTTACTGTTCTTTCATTGGCTGCCTGTTCTTAAATGATCTAACCTGGAGCAGCGTTTGAATACGGCATCGGGGCAGCAGAGCTACTTCCTCATCCTCACATGTTGGACTGAATCTACTCCTCACTAGAGTGACTCACTATCACGTCTTCAGGTACAAAGTGCTACTACAGTGACTCACTATCACCTCTTCAGGTACAAAATAGTACTACAGTGACTCAATATCACCTCTTCAGGTACAAAATAGTACTACAGTGACTCACTATCACCTCTTCAGGTACAAAGTGCTACTACAGTGACTCACTATCACCTCTTCAGGTACAAAATGCTACTACAGTGACTCAATATCACCTCTTCAGGTACAAAATAGTACTACAGTGACTCACTATCACCTCTTCAGGTACAAAATGGTACTACAGTGACTCAATATCACCTCTTCAGGTACAAAATAGTACTACAGAGACTCCCTATCACCTCTTCAGGTACAAAATAGTACTACAGTGACTCACTATCACCTCTTCAGGTACAAAATAGTAATACAGTGACTCACTATCACCTCTTCAGGTACAAAATAGTACTGCAGTGACTCACTATCACCTCTTCAGGTACAAAATAGTACTACAGTGACTTACTATCACCTCTTCAGGTACAAAGTGGTACTACAGTGACTCACTATTACCTCTTTAGGTACAAAGTGGTGCTACAGTGACTCACTATCACCTCTTCAGGTACAAAGTGGTACTACAGTGACTCACTATCACCTCTTCAGGTACAAAGTGGTATTACAGTGACTCACTATCACCTCTTCAGGTACGAAAATGGTACTACAATGACTTACTATCACCTTTTCAGGTACAAAGTGGTATTACAGTGACTATCACCTCTTTAAGTATAAAGTAGTACTACGGTGACTCACTATCAACTTTTCAGGTACATTATTATTGTTATTACTAGACAGAACAGGCCAGTGCTAGCTGGTTAGCATGCTAACTTCAATAGATATCTCTGACCCAAGATTAAATAATTTTTTCTTCATATTCTGTTTATGATTTTAGTTCATTTTGGAATGTTTAAAACTAAAAAGTTTGCATATTAAACCTTTACATTAACTGATAACTATAAATACATACACACAATCACTGGTGACAAAATTGTCATTTGATGCTCACACTGACTTTCAGTTTCTATGACACTGTAAGAAAATCTTTTATCTATCTTTTATTTAATCTAATCTTTCAATCATCTGCTGGCTTTATTACCTGAACATACAGTTGAATTTGAAGTAATAGTAGAGCCATTAAACTCTTCTGACGTCTGGTCCCTATCACCACTACATTGAACCATTGTGACCATTTAATTGTTTGGAATTTCTGAACATTTGGTGGACTTTCCCTGTAAGTAAAGAAATTAGAGAAATACAGATTTTCTGCTCTGTAAAGGAGAAATGGTGGGTGAGGGAAGGTCAGCATGGCCAGTCGAGAGTGTGAACGAGAACCTGAGCAGCCTCAGGAAGGACAGTATTCTCCTTTGTTGTGAAGTAAGAACACACAGAATCCAGTGGGATAGAGATTAAGTTGACTGTCTAGGATAACTGGTTTCTAACTCTGGAGTCCACAGAGCAGTCCAGCGTTGGGAACCATAGAGTCAGAAACCACATACGCAACATGAGCCGCTGCCCCTCACTAATCTCACCCAGACAAACACAAGAAACAGCAGCACAGACTGATTTGCTCCGCCATCCGATAATCCTAAACATGAGCTGTGACATAACGCCTTGCTGTTCAATCCCCCCAACACACGAGCCGTCACGTTTCAGAGCAGAACGCAGGCGAATATCTCAGTGATCAGAACTCCAGTGTTCACTCTTTCACACTCACTGTGTTAGTGCTAAAAATGGCCGGCTGTTTTTCTTACTTTAGTCCTTCCTTCTATTTGACACAAGCAGAAACATTCAATAGCACGTTTGGGTTTGCAAGTGGACAAGAAGCCATTCATGTTTCAAATTTAATGAAAACATGAAAATTCAACTAATCAGATTTTCGCCACTGGGTAGGTATCCAGTACCTGAGGTTACAATTTGAAAGAAAAAGACTCTCCAGCGACAACAACTAAAAACACAAGCCTTTACTCTGTACTCTAGAAATCCCACCACTCCACCCGCATACAGGCTCTTCAACATCAAAGAAAGTCTTTGTATGAATGAACCTACTGGAACTACTTGCAGCACGGATTCCCAGGGTGGCTGCGAACAGCACCCAACTGTACTGGACCCCTTATAGGGCCACAATTACGTCCTTCAGTACCTCGGGTTAGACCACCTTTGCTCATCACTAATACAGGCCAGTGGGCCTGGTAGACGGAGTGTAGCTGTGCTCTAAGCGCTGCAGTGCTCTGTGAGGAAATCAGCTAGCAGTCGCGGACACTGCTTTCAACACCGGAGTCAGTCCCAGATTTTCTAACCAACTTTCTCAGCCCACCTGGGGTCGACCCTTCCAATATAATGGTCCACAGTACAGCTTCAATTTTTATTTAGAAGTGAGAGAAATTATCATTATTATTATCATATGTACTTGGAGACTTACCAAATGGACTGATACTACCCTCTCTCTGCAGAGAGTTGATCACCCCCCCTCCTTTGCTTGTATTTAAATTTGCCATTTGACACCAATCACCCTCCAAGGTGGCAACATATCAACCCCCACTAAGGTTGACATGCAAATACTGTCACCTTCATTCCCCTATTACCCCTCCTTAACCAAACTCCCCCCTCCCATTTGACTCTTTTCTGAGTTCTACTAAAACCATTGAGTTAAAGTTAGACTGAGTCAGAGATGGACTAGACTGGACGTCAAGAGACTGAACCGCCAACAGGCCAATGACCTAAGAAAGATGTGCCAGTGCTTCTGCATGCATGTGATTAGGACTGGTTCCCACCCGCTAACAGACTGGTTGTGATCAAGTAAGCTGTACCCATACATTTCCTGTGTGGGTCAATAAACTCAAGTCTACGCTGAAGGTCTGCAGACTTCTGAAAGCTGAATTTCTAACAGAAGAAACAGCCTCTCCATTGCCAATAGCTAAAAACCCACCACTCCACCCGCATACAAGTAAGTTCCTGTACATATTAATCTAAAACAGCCCGACATAAACATTTCTAGCAGCACGGATTCTAAGAGTGGCTGCAAACAGGACCGGGCCATACTGGACCCTTGCTAGGGCTGTGATGTACTGCACCATTACCCCCTAGCTCACCACTAAAAGAGACTGGGGGGGCTGGTAGACGGAGGGAAACCGTGACGAGTGCCGCAGTACACTGTGAGGTAATCAGCTAGTAGCTGCTGGCGATGCTTCCAAAACAATAGTTGGATGCAGATTTTCCAACCAACTGAATGACCTTACAGAACAACAGGCCTATATGTTGCAGCAACATCTCCAAAGTTCAGTCTTAGAAGCTGCTTCTGCTTCTGCTTCTCACCATCCAAATAAGCCCAAACACAATCAGTGATGTTGAGGTTTTGGACTCTGGGGTGGCCAGTTCATCGTTCTGAGACCCCCAGCAGCTTCTTGTTTCTCCTTTTTCTCAGTGAGGAACTTCTGGAACAGATACACATCCTTTCAGACCCATAGTGTTGAGGTGTCTTCTCACAGTGCAAGTGGATGGACATAAACACCAGTGGATGTTCTCAGATCTGAAGATGGATCTTGATGTTCACGCTCCAAGTTGAAAGTGCTGAAGATCTGATGAGGACTGCGTTCCAGTTCTTCCAGGTGGTTGTTAAAATTCACATTTTCTCTGTATATAGGAGATTCCTGGTTTCTTTTGACTATCTTCTGCAAGTGGATCATCATATTCAACTCAATTCAAGTTTATTTGTGTAGCGCTTTTTACAAAGAAGGTTGTAACCAGACAGTTATATCATATATATCCTCCAGTGAGCAAGTCAGAGGTGACAGTGGCAAAGAAAAACTCTCAGACTGGAGGAACAAACCTTGAGAGGAACCAAGACTCTCATGGGGTGACCCATCCTCCTCTGATCAAATAGTGTTTACAGGTTAATAAGCTAAATACCAAAGAAAAGCTGAGAGAACATCTGTTTGAAGTCTGGATGGCAAATCTATAGAAGCTGCAGAGGTAGAGGCAGTCTCTGACTGAGGCAGTCTCTGACTGAGTCTTTATGTAAAGTGGGCGTGAGCTGAAACAGTCCCATCCTATCTCAATGCTGGTACATCTGGATGGTGTACAGTGATGTAACTGAGGGTGTAGCAGTAGACACAGATGGACAGGAGAGCTAGCTGGTGATGGTGGGGAGGAGGCCCTGATGATCAGTCCTTCAACAGCGTTCAACAGACAGGAGGACAGTCTTTACCTCAGGAAGAGTAAAGAGAGAGAGTTAGCTGGGCTCGGGAGTAAGACTGTAGAGAATATGAATATTTCGAATTTTAGAGTGGCTGGTGACTCTGGCAGATCTAACTATAACAGCCTAAACTAAAAGGGGAGAACCAGAAGATAACATGGACATGAGACCACTCTGAGACACTGGGATGCCCCCACTCCACCGTCATGGTGGGACAATAGCACCAACATAAGCCTCTGTGTCCATGACCTCCTGGATCTCCTGCCTTTATCTTAAGGGGAAGATTAAGTGCAGCTTTTGACACTATAGATCACGTTATTCTCTCAGACAGATTAGAAAATATAGTTGGAATCACAGGAACAGCGTTATCCTGGTTCACATCTTACCTTAGTGACCGTTTTCAGTTTGTAAAGATAAACAATGTATCATCTAATTATACAAGAGTGAAATATGGAGTTCCACAAGGTTCTGTTTTAGGTCCTCTGTTATTTACACTATATATGTTACCATTAGGCTCAGTTATAAATAGACATGGAATCAGTTTCCACTGCTATGCTGATGATACACAGCTGTACATATCAGCCCAACCAGATGATAAATCCAGACTAAATAAGATAGAAGATTGTGCAAGAGATATTAGACTTTTGATGCTGCAGAACATCCTTCTTTTGAACCCTGACAAAACGGAAGTTCTCCTCCTCGGCAAAATAAAAACATGTTGAAGAACTGACCATCAGGTTCTCCACCTCACCCATCACCAGCCAGCTCTCCTGACCATCTGTGTCAACTGCTACACCCTCAGTTACATCACTGTACCTTCCAGATGCACCAGCATTGAGATAGGATGGGGCTGTTTCAGCTCATGCCCACTTTACATAAAGACTCAGAGACTCAGAGACTGCCTCAGTCAGAGACTGCCTCTACCTGTGCAGCTTCTAAAGCTTTGCTATCCAGATTTCAAACAGAGACTCTTTTCTTTGGTGTTTAGTTTATTAAACTGTAAATACTGTTTGATCAGAGGAGGATGGGTCTCCACTTGTGAGTCTGGTTTCTCCCAAGGTTTCTTCCTCCAGTCTGAGGGAGGTGTTCTTGCTCACAGGGGGGTATATGTTGTAACTGTCTATTTTCAAAACTCTGTAAAGCTGCTTTGAGACAACACAAATAAACTATAAATACAAATAAGAGAGAGAGAGAGAGAGAGATCTCAACACTGGCAATGATTTAGTCCAGTTTATTTCTTCTTCCTCAGATAAGAACTTTAATTAATCAAAATGCCTTACAAACAGAGTTTATGGCTCGAAAACACAGCGAGAGCAAGACCTGTGGTTACAAAGATTCCCTCCCAGACTTTAGTACGGATCTAAAGGTTCGGAGACGGCACCATCTTTGTAGAGTCGTCTTCCCTCGGTGTCACAGTTTAAGGCCAAAGGGTACGTCAACGCTACGTTAAAAAAAAAAACCAAACGCTTAAAACATTATTTTCATCGTTCTGCTTAAACATCATCGACATGGACTCAATGTTTATGACAACACACGAATCTGCTACGTAAAGACGGCAAGTTCAACTTGTTTCCTTGGTTTTTTTTTTGTTTTTGTTTGTCAATAAGAAATGTACATCCTGGGCTTTGAAGGGCGGAGGGACGGAATAAGCCTCGCAGGGTTTGCGCGGAAGTGTCAGGCTGGGGTTGAGTTCCGTTACTTCATGCACAGGCATCCATACTAACGTTGTCATTCCTGTCATTTACATTGTTCTTTTCCGTACCAGCATACATCCCAAGATCTACGTCAGTCAGTAGAGACGGTACCGCAACTAATCTACTCCCCCACTCACGCACACTCGCACGCACTCACACGTACACAACTGAAGAGCAAAAAACGAAAGAAGGCCAAATGATCCAGAGAGCACTCCAAAAAAACAAAAAAACAAAAAACAAAACAAAAAAAAACCAGATGGACGGACAGACGGGCGAAAAAGAAAACAGAAGTAAAACTGTGCTCAGAAGAAATAAGAATTAAAACGAGTGTGAATCAGTGAAGCAGTCTGGCTGATTAGCTCCGGTTGTAGCCAAATACACAGAATGCTCCACTGCAGCCACCGGCGTCCGTTTCTTCATTATTATTATTATTTTTTTTCGGTGATGCCACCGTTCTCAGCCTCTTTGGTGACCTCTGGCCGGGGCCACTTTCACCCCAGGACCCGAACAGTAGAAGCAGAAGTGGGAGTGGTCCTGTAAAGGCTCCGCCCACTAAAAAACCCCACCGAAACGGGGTGAAATAGACAGGGGTGAGGGGTGCAGTGAGGTTGGGGGCAGTATAGTGGTGGGGCTGGGCTCCAGTCCGGCTGGCTTAGCGGTTGTTTTTGGTCGCCTCCTTGGCTGCCAGTATGAGCGGCGTCAGGCTGGACAGAGGCTTGGCCACCTTCAGGAACTGATGCTGCGGAGAGGAAACCAGAAGAGAGATCAGCCGCTGTCTGTAGTTCTGTAGTTCATCTGATTCTCTGTATACTTTATTACTCTGTTCTTTAATAATCAGGACCCCCACAGGACCACCACAGAGCAGATACTATTATTAGGAAGGTGGGTCATTCGTGCAGTGACACTGACATGGTGGTGGTGGTGTGTTAGTGTGTGTTTTGCTGGTGTGAGTGGATCAGACACAGCAGTGCTGCTGCTGGAGTGTTTAAACACCTCAGTGTCACTGCTGGACTGAGAATCGTCCACCAACCAAAACTATCCGGACAGCAGTGTCCTGTGGGCGGCGTCCTGTGTCCACTGATGAAGGACTAGAGGAACACAAACTGTACAGCAGCAGATGAGCTACTGTCTCTGACTTTACATCTACAAGGTGGACCAGCAAGTAGTAGGAGTGTCTAACAGAGTGGACAGTAAGTGGACACAGTGTTTAAACACTCCAGCAGCAGCACTGCTGTGTCTGATCCACTCACACCAGCACAACACACTCTAACACACCACCACATCAGTGTCATATAAGTACATATAAGGAGGTGGTTGTAATGTTATATATATATACACACACTACTGCTCGAAAGTTTAGGATCACTATAGAATTTTATTTCATGCAATTTTTATGCAATTCACAAACAATACTGTCCATTTCACAATGAATGTAAGTGTATCAGATGATTTTTAAAGAATAAAAATGTTTGTATTAAAGTCTATTTTTGTATAGAGACTTATTTTGCATATAGTTCTATTATCAGTAATTCTCAGTCCTCTGTCTAAATCTCCTGGTACGACCACCAATCCAAGTTAAGGATGTTATTGGACTAATTGGTTGTTAGGACACTCTTGCTCAATTGTGATGCACAGCTGAAAAACATTCTACTAATAAGTGAGTATAAAAGAGAACAACATTCTAGGTTAGTTTAGTATCTGAAGATCAGCAGTTGATGGCTTGCTGACCGACTCACAATGACCAGAAAGAAACAACTTTCTTTAGAGACCCGTCAGTCCATTGTTGTGTTAAAGAAGAAGATACTCCATTAAAACAAGAACATCTCACTGTGATCCCAAACTTTTGAGTGGTAGTGTATATATATATATTTGAGGTAACAGAGCGCTTAACGCTAAATATGATATACAACCTAATCCTGAAGGCTCTGTGATGCTGTGTTCCCCAGCTGGAAACACTGCCTCATCTAAACTGACTTGAGTCCAAGAAAAACATGCTACATTCTCAGCACATGATCTTCAGACGAGCAGGTTTCATCGTGACATAAACAGCCTGCAAAGCTTTATTTGTTTACTCCTCTTGACTCACGCAGGTTATACAACTGAGAAACACGGTGTTCTCTCTGCTCTCCAGCTTTCTAGAGAAATCACAACCCACTCGTTTCCAATACGGCCGACTAGACTGTTCTAAACCAGAAGCAGGTGGGCGTGAAGGAGGAGAGCGAGGAGGAGGAAATAGGCACAGTATCATAGCTTTAACAGATCAATAGAGAGCAGCAGGTGAACGTTTGTGAAACATCTAAAACACTTCGAGAGCTTCCTGACATCTGACCAGCAGTTCACCAGTGCATTGAGCTTGTGTGTCTACGCTGGTCAGTAAAATGGATCAGCAGGTGGAACTAGAGCTTTCCATGAGAAGCATCATGCTGTCTCTTCTGGGGGCAGCCCCATCCACAGTGCCTGGGGAGCAGTTGGGGGTTAGATGTCTTGCTCAAGTGTGCTTCAGTCGTGTCCTGTCGGTTTAGGGTATCAAACTGGCTGGTTCCCTAACCTCCGGCCCACAACTGCCCCCCTTGAAAGTACAACTGCCACCCGACTGCCTGTGACTGCCACCCTCTAACCTACAACTGTCCCTCTCCAGCCCATGACTGCCCTCTCGAAACTACAACTGCCCCCTCAAACCTACGACTTCCCCTCTCCAGCTCACAACTGACACCCTCTAACCTACAACTGTCCTTCTTCAGTCCATGACTGTCCCCTCAATCCCACGACTACCCCTCTCCAGCCCACGACTGCCTTCTTGAAACTACAACTGCCCCCTTAAATCTACGATTTCCCCTCTCCAGCTCACAACTGACACCCTCTAACCCAAAACCGTCCACCTTCAAACCTACGACTGCCCTTCTCCAGCCCATGACTGCCCCTCTCCAGTCCGGAACTGCCCCCCTTGAACCTACAACCACCACCCTTCAGCCCACAACTGCCCCACTCTAACCTACAACTGTCCCTCTCCAGCCCATGACTGCCCTCTCGAAACTACAACTGCCCCCTCAAACCTACGACTTCCCCTCTCCAGCCCATGACTGCCCTCTCGAAACTACAACTGCCCCCTCAAACCTACGACTTCCCCTCTCCAGCCCATGACTGCCCTCTCGAAACTACAACTGCCCCCTCTAACCTACAACTTCCCCTCTCCAGCTCACGACTGACACCCTCTAACCTACAACTGTCCTTCTTCAGTCCATGACTGTCCCCTCAATCCCACGACTGCCCTTCTCCAGCCCATGACTGCCCCTCTCCAGTCCGGAACTGCCCCCCTTGAACCTACGACCACCACCCTTCAGCCCACAACTGCCCCACTCTAACCTACGACTGTCCCTCTCCAGCCCACGACTGCCCCCTCAATCCTACAACTGCCCCCCTTGAACCTGCGACTGCCACCCTTCAGCCCACATCTGTCCCCCTCTAAACCTATGACTGCCCCTCTCCAGCCCGCAACTGTCTAGCCCACAACTTTAAGAACACCTAAAGAACTGTCTGGGTTCCTAAATGGTCAGCAATATGTCCTTCAGATTGACGGGGAATGGGACGTATATGGTTCTATATAGAACAAAAATGGGTTCTTCAATTGATATCATAATAGCAGAACCATTTTTGGTGCTATATGGAACCATTTCAGGATATCATTGACCCCTAAATCTGGATACACACTATTTGGATACAGACTAGATGAGGCAGAAGGTATGTGTGACATATCAGCTGTGCTTGAGTCCTGAAGAGGCTAGATCAGAGAGAGACTAACTGCACACACTCAGGTACACTCCTACCTGCAGAAGCTCTTTAGCAGAGCCTCTTTTCTCCACATCCATCTCCAGACAGCGGTTGAGGAAATCTCGGAAAACTGAGGAGAGCTTCTCCGGATTCTGCAGCTCTGGAGTTCCATTGGTGGCAATGAGATACAGCGCCTACAACAAAATACACCTGTATATGAATTTACATGAACTCCTGAGGAGTGAAATAGACCCTACTGCTCGGAAATTCTCCAGGAATCAGTTAAGATCCAACTAGTTCTACACCAAAGACGGTGTGACTAGGGGTGTAAGAAAATATCGGAAATACTGAATATCGGGATATTATGTATCGTGATACTGTATCAATTCTCAAAAACACAGTATCAATACACAGATTCCTGGCAGACAGTGAATCATTGTGTGTTGTGTTTAAAGCTCTGACCACTAGATGGCAGTGTTGCAATCCATTTTCAGCTCCACTCCAACATGAACAAGCAGCACAAGGATGCAATGCTATTGTAAGCACTGATAAACCTGTTCATATAGTGGTGTGTTTTAATAGTAGGATTTTAATCGCAATATATCAGTTTGCTAGCAGTATCACTGATATATTGTGATATATTGAATCGTGGTATGAACTAAAAGACTATCACATTTACAGACTTTAATATAGAAATATCTGTTAATTTTAGTGTACCAGTAGATATACAGTACTGTACATTATTATTTTATATATATATATATATATATATATATATATATATATATATATATATATATATATATATATATATATATATATTTGTCCAGACAGGAGGCTTTTATTTGATCAGCAAATAGACAAATGTAGCTAACAAGCAATCTGAGCTTATACTCCATCAACCTGCACTGTGCTATCTGTATCCCTAAACCATCACAAACCAGCTTCTAACAACATCCAGTCATTAAGAAATCAGTCTTAAAGGCACAGTAACAAAAAACCCAGTTTAATTCTAAATGAGTGATGAATTACATGTTTGGTACAAAATATATACAAACAAATTAAATTAAATTAAACGACCACATGAAAAAAGAAGTATATATGCCCTTTAAAACAGAATAAAACAGCCATCTTTTATGTTGTACAGCACTGTGCGAAGGTTTTAGTCACTCAGGGACATTATTATATATAAAAACCAGAATTAATAGAGTAAGCAGTGCTTTTCCATACGCCAGTGTGTTTATTTAACCCTTTCCAAGCTTCTCCTAAACAACCCAGTATTATTATCAGTTCTCATCTAATACCTGCTTTGACTGCTCAGTACTTCATTAAGCTAAATCAAGATAAATCAAGATATTCATGTTACTTTGTATTGAATTTATGATTATTTAAATCTGTTCTAATGATATCTGGTGTTCTTATTGGTTAAAACGTATTGATCACATATTACTATTAAGACTTTAAACTATGAGCTTAGAAATCTCAGATATTTGCATGACAGATACTAAAGGAATGATTTATGATATATATAGAGAGAGATCAGTGTTACCCTCAGAGGATTCTCATTGAGATACGGAGGCTCTCCCTCGATCATCTCTATAGCCATGATGCCCAGCGACCAGATGTCCACTTTAGGCCCATAGGCCTTGCGGGTCACCACTTCTGGGGCCATCCAGTAGGGAGTGCCCACCATGGTGCTGCGCTTACTCTGCTCCGGAGTGATCTGAGCGCAGAAGCCGAAATCAGCTGCCAGACGGAAGAGACAACAACACATATTAAAATCCACAATAACAAATGTTAGAACATCATTTTCTCCATAGTTTAGCGCATCTGCTGCATGAGTTTATACATATCAGAAAAATATACCATGTGTTTTAATTTTTGTACCAAATTTTCTGTTTTATTTTGTCTTTGTCTTGTTAGATTCAGCAAATAAACAGTAACTGTGGACTAAAATGTGCAGAAGTGTGTTCTCTGTGGAGGACGTGTTCACTTATTTACACTTAGAACATCAACACCAACACTGAATGCTACCTGGGGCGCCCAAACTTAAGCATAAAATCCAGCCCAGGTTCTGGACTGCTTTGCTTCAGCCAGAAATATATTCAGGGCTTGATCTGTGCATGAATGATGACAGCAGAGCTAATCATACTGGCTTAAATCAATATACGAGGTAAAGAAATAAAAAGGTTGCATGGGCCTTAAAACTTGAACTTAAACCCTAATGACTGAAGAGTACACTGTGTTTTATGTCAATTAATATAGATGATATAATTGTGATTAATTTTAATAACCCCCCTGATAGAACAAGTCTGTTTCATAAAAAGCTTTAGTACAACTTTAAATCAAAGCTGACAAAAGTATCCAGACACAGGCTGAGACTATAATACTCAGAAGTGGAAACAGGAATAAGTGAGAATATTAATATGATCAGGAAATTACAATATAAGCCAATCAGAAACAAGCAAGAATATATCTTCACACTGCATTGCAAAATGCCTTTTTGTGATTGGTTCAGAAATTGGTTCAGAGGTAATAGCTGATTGGGGCAGCAGAGACAAAATCTCGGTGGTAAATGCCCCCACTAAGGCCGCCCCCAGCGCCGGCCCTGGTAAAATCTAATCCCTGAAACCCAAATTAACCCCAAAAAGAGCAAAACCATGCAACTGGGGTACATAGTCTTCCACTACTTGTTAGTCTTTGAGGCAAAAAGTCCATTTAAAACCAAAAAAACTGCTAAACTAGTTTCCTACACACAGATTAAGCTTGGTCTTGACCATCATTTCAAAATCTGAGTCTTTAAGCCAGGTGTGATCAGAGCTCCCTCTACTGGCACAACCTGACATTGCAGATCTTGTTGAAAACCAACTAATGAAGACATCTGAGACACTGAAATGAGGCTTGTCACTATAATTACATCACCACATAACACAGTGTTCCCAACTCCGGTCCTGGAGGACCCCAGTCCCGGCTCATTTCTGCTCCTTCCTGCCAAAACACCCCCACGTCAACTCAGGAAGGGTTCATTAATGAGTGGATTCGTTGGATCAGGTGGGTTGGGAGCACGGCAAACACTACAATGTGCAGAACAGGGGGTCCTCCAGGTCCACTGGCTTAGCGGCAATTATCTGAGACGATGGTGATTATTAGAGCTGACTGCAATCATTTTCAACATCATTCGATTTCTCAATAATAATATTAGGCTGCAACGAGATTGTTGGGTTGGGTTAAATACAATAATGGAAATAAAGGAAAGCAGTAAAGGTGCTCAAGCACGCTTAAAGGGCTACGAAGACTAATTCTAATAGCATCACCAAGTTGCATTTTCAATCTTTAAAAAATAAAGTATCTCCAAAACAACAACTTTACAGGAGAGACCAAAAACAGTCTTTACTTTCAATGCAAGTCAATGGAACCAGAATTATTTCCAAGCTATTTTGGAGCATTTCTATTGGTCCATTCACCAGTCAGCTTTCACACAATGTAAACGGCAGCTATCGTGTTTGAACGATGTGTAAAAATAAAAATTTTTTTTTTGCTTTGGATAGCGACAATATGCTTCTCTCACCTACATGTGATTCAGTATAACTGAGACATGTGACCCCGTAGCAGTGAAGTCTACCAATCCCACAGCACTACCAGTTTTAGCTACTAAGAAAAACGGCTATTAGGGAAGGTGTGAAATACAAGGGGTCCTGGATGGTCGGGGACCCCCTAATTAACCACCTGGACCCCCCATAAAAGCCAGAAAATCTAAATTAAGTCCCTAAAGGTTAATTTATTATGACATTATACTGTCATTGTTTAGCTGCTTCACCCATCAATCACTGATCTACCGTCTTTCTTGACTATCTACAGCTGCAGCGCTGGTCTGCCTCAGGGTGGCGCTGTTGCAAACTGGTCAAGAGACTGTGCATCCAAATATTTTGCTGACCCACTGCTAATAAGCCACATGTACATTAATAGATGCCCACAGTGAACAAGTCATTGACATCATTAATTGCAATTATTTAAATTATAATTAATTATCAGCCAGTGTTTAGTAAGTATAACAGTCCTGGCTAACAGTTGCACTTGAGTTTAGAGTACACTCACTGAGTTTGACTGAACCGTCCATGCCCAGCAGGATGTTGTCACTCTTGATGTCTCTGTGGATCACCTGGTTGGAGTGCAGGAACTCCAGGGCTTGAAGACACTGAGACAAAGAGAAAGACATATTAGAGACAGCACAGAAAAATAATAACACAGAATACATACAGTGGGCAGAAAAGAGGGATTCAGCTCTTAATTAAATAGGCTGGTTTTGTTACTGCCCCTTAAAAATTATATATATATATATATATATATATATATATATATATATATATATATATATATATATATATATATATATATATATATATATATATATATATAAACCCACCAGCCACTTTATTAGGTACACCTCCTAGTATCAGCTCCACTGACCATACAGGAGCTACACTTACAGACTGTAGTTCATCTGATTCTCTGTATACTTTATTACTCTGTTATTTAATGATCAGGACCCCCACAGGACCACCACAGAGCAGCTACTATTTGGGTGGTGGATCATTCTCAGCACTACAGTGACACTGACAAGGTGGTGGTTGTGTGTTAGTGTGTGCTGGCGTGAGTGGATCAGACAGACACACTCTCCGGTGCAAATCTTTGATTGATTAAAAGTTCATACTGTGTTGATACAGTATCAGCAAACATGATATCACGATATTCATTGTTCTCAATATTATTATACACCCCTATCTAATAGGGCAGCGTATCCTGGGAGATATAACTCTGTTTTCTATCATATGGGCCCTTTAAATGAAGGCACTGGGGTCCAGGTGCACACCTAATAATAATCATGCTTAGATGTTTGGAGCACGCTGAACGGGAGCGCTGCTGCAGGCTAGTCCTCACTGACAGGACTCAGTTATGTGGTAAACGAATCCTAAGAGGTTTAGTCCTAAACTAAAAACTAAAATAAATGAAAGCACCACTTCTAATAGAGGGAAAGCCTGAAAGCTGAGCTCAGAGACGTTCGCTGGGACGGAGAAACAGACAGTCCGCTCTCACCTCCCGGCACACGGCAGCGATCTGAGCCTCGTCCATGCACGTCTCGGTCACCACGTCGGTCAGAGAGCCTCCGGCCAGATACTCCATCACCACCCACAGCTCATCACCCACCAGGTAGCTACGGGAAGCAGACAGCACCGTGTCAAAACACCGCGGGACTGATGGAAGACACCGAGTAGCCACAGCAACGAGACAATGACGGCCTGGGACGGCACATTAGTGCATTAGTGGGGAGACGGAGCGGGTAACCATAGAGACGGAGGAAAGCCATCCGTACGCTCCCACAGGCACCATTACAGTCCAAGCGATGGGGGTTACTATGGAAACAGCTAGATCCCCACTGGACAGGCCGTAACCGAGGATGAATTCAGAAAAGCATGAAACCCGAATCAGAAGGAGGTGAAAGATTTGACTACTGTTGATGGAAACAGTGAGTTTAGCCCCCTTTGTAGCAGTAACAGCCTCCACTCTGCTCAGAAGGCCCCCACTAGACGTTTGAACATTGCTGTGAGGATTTGATTGAGTGTTAGTGAGGTCAAGTACTAATGGTGAACCTTGCGGTGAGGATTTGATTGAGTGTTAGTGAGGTCAGGTACTGATGTTTAACATTGCTGTAAGGATCTGATAGAATGTTAGTGAGGTCAGGTACTGATGTTAAACATTGCTGTGAGTATTTGATTGAGTATTAGTGAGGTCAGGTACTGATTTTGAACCTCGCTGTGAAGATCTGATTAAGTATTAGTGAGGTCATGTAGTGTTGGATGAACTAATCCCAAAGAGCCTGGATGGAGCTCCATCACTCTAGAGAACCCAGTTCCACTGCTCCACAGCCCAGTGCTGGGGGTCTTTAGCCTTGGGCACTATGACCTCAGTGTGGAGCAGCTCCAGAGTGTCCCTTTCTATTATCAGCTCTATACTTTCATTTTGGGTAAAGCATCCCAGGCTTCAGCGGTGAGCTCACCTGTCCAGGTAATTAACAATATTGGGATTCTTGTTTTCCCTCATGACCAAAATCTCATTGATGATGAGCTCCTTCTTGGGCTGCTGTTGCAGGTTCATCTGCTTAATGGCCACCTGAAAGACAGCGGGAGAACTTTAACCTTAAACCATCAGGCCTCTCTCAGAACCTCTCGTTTATATAGAAAGGCCATCAGCGGTCACTGAAAGGTGCTTCCACTCTTAGCTTTAGCATCTCTGAAGCTGTGCTTTTACCTCTTGTCCTGTGGCGATGTCTATTGCTGTGTAGACTGTTCCAGATGCCCTGAGATCAAGAACGAAGAGAAACAGTTTCAGTTTCATACACAAGACTCCTCAAATCTCAAGCTTTTCTTTATATTAATAATTAATAATTATTCGTTAAAAACTAGAGATGCACCGATGCCACTTTTTCCCCTTCTGATACTGATACCAATACTTGATACATAAATATAGGCCGATACTGAGTACTGGTACCAATATTAACTCTATCTACCCTTACTAACCTACAAGTTCTGATATTTATACACTCTTAAAATATTTCATTTTGGTAAAACCTGTGTTCTGTGCCACAAATAAAATATACTCAGGTGGACTAAATGACATTCACTTGTTGGTTTATATATATTAGATGGATAGGACAAGCTATTTCTGTTAGTTTACTACATAGATTTATTGTTTTTACTGTTATATAATGAGTAATAATCATGAATCAGGTTTACCAGCATAAGTAAATGTAAAATATTTTTATTGTTTAAGACTAAACAGTGTGTAGATAAACCTGTGGTGTGTGTGTGTGTTTGGTTAAAACACAAGAGACCCCACTGCTGAGTGATACCACTGACCAATGGAGGTGCACCGCAGCCCGGCTAGTGAGCTGTTATCATTATTATGCTGAGAGACTGGACTAACATTAACTGTAACAGCTATAAAGCAGCAGATGAGTGAATATATTGAGGTTAGAGGCTCATGTTAGTGTGTTTTTACCACCAGATGCTGCTGTTACTGATTTAGTCATGAGCTTTTTGACTGCTGCTTGACGTCCCCAGACTACCAATATGTTGTTAAGGTCCGTCTACTGTCTACAACAGTATCCCCAATCACCAGCATCAGCACCAATACTGATATGTACTGGGCACATACTGATAGGTATGTTTTAATAGGTATGATAGGTATTGGTATCAGTGCAATTATTCAAAATATAGAAATACTATGTTGAAAAATATCAATAAGAGAGCAGGAGGAAATTTAATATATACCATCATGCAAACTGTTCACTAGTAACTGCCCATCCATAAGGTCATATATTCTAATCAGCTAATTAATTGAATTATGATTATGAATTGAATCGCATGCTATATGCAGTTCTAATCTGAAATCAGACTCACCCTTGGCCAATCTTCTCGAAACGGGTGTACTTCTTCTTTGGATCCCCCACACTGACTATACTGCCTAGACATGGAGAAGGAGAGACGGCACAGTGAGACTACATACGAGCAATGCATTACTACATAAGACAGGTGGTGCAGTATGGATGGCAGGAGAAAGAGAGAGAGAGAGAGAAAGAGAGAGACTGGACCTCTCAGAGGGAGAATGATAAAGGGTTATACAGATATGGCCACTGCTGCCAGGATTGATGTAATCTTTTCCGTTTAGCAGCTCAGTAAAGCCGGAGAATGTAGAGGACAGCGCTGCTTCATTCTCTCTTAAAGGGGAAGCCCACTGTGTTGTCAAGGATTCTGTACAAGTCAGTGACCCAGATGTAAACAGAGCCAGTCAGACTGGTTTGGTGTGAGATGCTCCGTTCTAGAGAAACTTAGAGTCAGAACTGTTCACAATGGCGGTGAATGGAACCAGACGTCCACCTCTAAAAGAGGTTATCCCTCACAAAAGGTTGTGACATGAAATGGATGTAGCATGGTGTAGCATCGTTTTGAGAAGAGTTTGGTCTAAACTCCATTCCAGTGTCCAATGCTAAGTTTACAGGCGCAAGGAAAAGCATTCCTAACTGGTGATGGAAGTAAACGAGATAAGATTTCTGACCGTCTCTACTGGTCCATTTATCATGAGGTTTTAGTGCAATGCATTGTTCTTCAGTTTTCAAACTAGTGTGTTCACTAGTGTATGTGTATGTGGGTGTTTCACTGCCTCCTAGTGTGTGTGTTCACTAGTGTGTGTGTGTGTTTGAGTGTGTTTTACTGCCTCCAATTGTGTGTATTCACTAGTGTATATGTGTATGTGTGTTTCACTGCCCCCTAGTGTGTGTATTCACTAGTGTATATGTGTATGTGGGTGTTTCACTGCCTCCTAGTGTGTGTTTGTGTTTGTGTGTGTTTGACTGCCTCCTAGTGTGTGTATTCACTAGTGTATATGTATGTGTGTTTCACTGCCCCCTAGTGTGTGTATTCACTAGTGTATATGTGTATGTGTATATTTATCATGAGGTTTTAGTGCAATGCATTGTTCTTCAGTTTTCAAACTAGTGTGTTCACTAGTGTGTGTATGTGGGTGTTTCACTGCCTCCTAGTGTGTGTGTTCACTAGTGTGTGTGTGTTTGTGTGTGTTTCACTGCCTCCTAGTGTGTGTATTCACTAGTGTATATGTATGTGTGTTTCACTGCCCCTAGTATGTGTATTCACTAGTGTATATGAGTATATGTGTGTTTCACTGCCTCCTAGTGTGTGTTCACTAGTGTGTGTGTGTTTCACTGTCTCCTAGTGTGTGTTCACTATTGTGTGTGTGTGTATATGTGTATGTGTGTTTCACTGCCCCCTAGTGTGTGTATTCACTAGTGTATATGTATATGTGGGTGTTTCACTGCCTCCTAGTGTGTGTTCACTAATATGTGTGTGTTTGTGTGTATGTGTGTGTTTCACTACCCCCTAATGTGTATGTTTGTGTGTGTGTGTATGTGAGTGTTTCACTACCCCCTAGTGTGTGTGTATATGTGGGTGTTTCACTGCCCCCTAGTGTCTGTGTGTGTGCATGTGGGTGTTTCACTACCTCCTAGTGTGTGTGTTCACTAGTGTGTTTATGAGGGTGTATCACTGCAGGGATAGGTTAAAAGGTCAGATAATTCTAAAACATTGAATTATACAGAAATTCAGAGAAACTGGTGGAATTCCCCTTTAGTATAGATTTAATATAGATTCTCGAATGTCAGAGAGTCCCATGCGGTGGAGTTTCCCCTCAAACTGGAGAGAAAGACAAATCTCGGAGGTGAGAAAGAGAGGCTGGGGGAGGGGGATTAAGGGTGGGCAGTATGTCAAAAATGCCATTTTCAGAGAAAACGCATCACATATGATGATATTAATTAGTTTGAAAAGTGAAAAGACATTTAAAAGTGTAAAACCTTTTATATAAACTTTTAAAAAATATATCTTAAATGGTAAGATGCCATATTGCCCACCCTTAAAGAGGACAGAGGAATAGCAGGAGGGGTCCTGTTTGGGAAAGACAGTGGTTTGGTAAAGACGAAGGCGAAGGCTGTGGAGCAAACATCTCAGTGAAGAGCAAAAAGGACAAAGGCTGTGGACAGAACATAGTTTATGAGGTCCGATCGTCACTTCAGGCCACACAGGGAACACACACACACACACAGACAGACTAGGAGCCAGAGTTAGTTCAGTGGAAAAACCTGGCAACCACTGAAAGGTGGGCAGTTTACGAGCCCCGGCTGAAAGGAGGGAAGGAAGGACACACTGGATGACTGATCTGTTTTGAAGCAGCATCCCGTTCTTACCAGTAGAGGGCGACCTTAGCACGTCTGTAGCATGAGTGTTTAAAATACAGGCTCTTAGAAAAGCATGCGGACGGTTAACGGTCCCTCACTCAGGAAGCGTGAGTCACAGAAAACATAGCAGTTCATTAAAACAGAAAACGCAGCCATGAAAACACAGAGACTTCGGAAAACACAAAACTCTGGACATGAAGACGTCTGGACAGTGTAAAACCACAATCATCCCAAACATAGTCAATCAGTCAAAACAGTTTGCATATCGGCACTGTCCAAAGACAAACATGATCATGGACCAATAGAAAAGCTCCAAAATAGCTTGGAAGTCTGGTTTCATTGACTTACACTGAAAGTAAAGACAGTTTTTGTCCTCTAGTGTAAAGATACTATTTTGGAGACACTTGTTTTTCATTGGACAGCAATGAAATATAGCTCTGCACTGGACCTACAAGACAAATGTAGCTAACAATCAATCTTAAAGGCACAGTAACAAAAAAATAAATCTAAATAAAACTAAAAAAAATATTTCTAAATGATAACAAAGAGGGTTAGTGATGAATTATGTGGTAAAAATATGTACAAACTAATTAAATTAAATTAAATGACAACATAAAAAAGATAAAACACACTAAAGACTGTATATATGTTGTACTGTACTGTGCCAAAGTTTTAGGCGCACTTGGAAACATTATTATATAATAAAACCTATTTTTTCAGACAAAAAGCTTTTATTTACTCCGCAAAACACTTTAATTAATAGAGTAAGTAGTGCTTTTACATATAACTGTGTTTATTTAACCCTTTCTAAGCTTCTCCTAAACAACCCAGTATTATTATCAGTTCTCATCTAATACCTGCTTTGACTGCTCAGTACTTCATTAAGCTAAATCAAGATTTGCTGCTGAAGGAACTGAACACATTCATACAATGTCTGGGGCGTCCAGGAGAAATCTGGAACCTAACTTTGTTCTTCAAACTGGATCAAGATCTGATCTACTTCTCTCACAATAACATATTCATGTTACTTTGTATTGTATGTATGATTATTTACATCTGTTCTAATCAGATCTGGTGGTGAAAATACACTTACTGATCAGTTTAGGTACCCTAGACTTGTCGCATGCTATATAGGCAGAAATAGAGTTTTAGGATTAAACAAGTGCATAATAACAGGAAAGTGCAAAGCATTGCTTAATCATTCCATTCGTAAGGCATGATTTCAAATTCACTGGATCATTTCTATTGGTCCATTCATCATTAAACTGTCACAGGATATAAAGAGCACCTGTCGTGTTAAAATCATATAGAACAATTCAAAACAACAAAAATGGAGACATGTTTTTTCTTTAAACGGCAACGACAATAAAGACCACTTATTTAAAGCTACACTATGCTGTTTTGGGGATTTGGAGACCCCTCTGGTGGAAAGCTGTAACTGCACACATTGTACATTCTAAAACACGGGCTGCAATTCGGTCTCTTCTCTGAGTGGACGAATCTGATTATTGAAAGAAAATTCAAAGAGAACTCAGTCAAAACGTGGTGAAGGGCATGTCGTCTGAGGATGTGAGTGAATTATCTGCTACTGTCATCATGTTTTCATCAATACAGTGTTGGTTTTGAGATGATTTGAGACCTGAACGTCCAGCCATACCTGCTCTTTGAGTCTGTGAGTATGTAAATACGTGAAAATCTATTAAAACACTCCCAATTTGGCGCCTATGACTAATTATTTCAGGATTTAAAGGGATATATACATTTTTTTTACCCGAAGAATCATACATAGTGCGGCTTAAACCTGGTTTTAGGCGTATGATGATTTATGCATCATGTCAGCAGAGGTAGGGTATAAGCTTCTATTACTTGTTATACACATTAGCCTCACTAGCTTCTCGTATGTGATTGCGGTAACTCTTACGTAGTTTCTCCAGAATCTCCTCGTCCGACATCTTCTTCTTGCGGGTTTTGTCTGCGCTGCGAGGGGTGGTGCTGGAGGGAGTGGGGGTGGGGCTGCCGCCCTCGGCCGGCGGGGGGGAAATGGGAGAGGTGGCCACATCTTTGGTGGGGGCTGGAGGCAGCGGCTCGATTACCGAACGGGTATATATCTGAACAGAGAGAGAGAGAGAGAGAGAGAGAGAGAGAGAGAGAGAGAGAGAGAGAGAGAGAGAGAGAGAGAGAGAGAGAGAGAGAGAGAGAGAAAAGAAAAGAAAAAAGAAAGAGGAATCAGAAAGCAGCACTAATGAAATACAGCACATTACGTATCCCAGCATGGCCAGCCAGTCATGGATCGTGGCCCCCACAGGCCCGCGGGGGCATTCTGGGAAAAAGCTGATTCACTCAAAGAGAACCACATTACACTCACACCACTAACAACCCAGCCAAGACAGATTAGGGCTCTCGGTTAATCTGGACTGTTCTACATACCCAGCCTGCTTTCAGAACCCTTAAGAGTTTAAGCTCGAGAAACTGAGCGGAAAGAGCCGATTCAGTCCAGACCACACTTGTGCCGATACGCAGTGGAAGAGATATTATATTAAGATTTGAATTTGATGAAAAGTTACTGTTGTGAGTCATTTTTGGCAAAACAAAGAAGATTCCATGCAGAAAATAAGACCTAAAACTGTTGATGGAGAACGGAAATTTAATGTAAACGTAATTTAATTCCAGTCGTGTGCAAGTCTGGTGACTATTCCTGAGAAGACTCCTACTGCAGCATTACTGATTATATATTATTGTATATTATTATTATTATTATTATTATTTAAAGGGGATGTTGCTTTTAAACTATTGGGTCAAAAGTTACGCCACAGAGTTGTCATCTCGTTAAAGATTCGCAGAAACTCGCCTCTAACTCGGTGTCGCTGGTTGTGATGCTCAGACGTTCCAGCTGATCTTAATTCCTGAGAAAAAGATCAGTAACTGAGGAAGACCAGCTGAACTGCCCTGTAAGGCTACAGCTCTGATCTTTTCTCTCGTCCATTTAAGAAGCTGCGCTGCATCATGTGAACACTCTTAACTCGTTTTAGCAAAAACAACCGAGAGGGAATCAGGTACAGTCAGCTGTTACACACCGAGTCAACACGGCGCCGAGAGAGAGAGAGAGAGAGAGAGAGAGAGAGAGAGAGAGAGAGAGAGAGAGAGAGAGAGAGGGAGACATAGAGTGAGATAGAACGAGATAGACAGAAAAATAAAAAGAGGGGGGTGAGAGAGATATGGAGAATGAGAGAGAAAGGGAGAAAAAGAGCGAAGGAGAGACAGAAAGAGTGATAGAGAGAGATAGAGAAAAAGAAAGAAAGGGGGTTGAGAGAGATATGGAGAGTGAGAAAGAAAGACAGAGGTAAAGAGAGAGAGAGAGAGAAACAGAGACAAAGAGAAAGAGAGATAGAACGAGATAGACAGAAAAAGAAAAAAGGGGGGTGAGAGAGATATGGAGAGTGAGAGAGAAAGAGAGAAAGGGAGAAAGAGAGAGAAAGACAGCGATAGAGAGAGATAGAGAAAAAGAAAGTAAGGGGGTTGAGAGAGATATGGAGAGTGGGAAAGAAAGACAGAGGTGAAGAGAGAGAGATAGATAGAGAGACAAAGAGAGAGAGATATAGAATGAGACAGACAGAAAAAGAAAAAGAGGGGGTGAGAGATATGGAGAGGGAGAGAGAAAGAGAGAAAGGGAGAAAAAGAGAGAGGAAGAGACAGAAATACAGCGATAGAGAGAGATAAAGAAAAAGAAAGAAAGGGGGTTGAGAGAGATATGGAGAGTGAGAAAGAAAGACAGAGGTGGAGAGAGAGAGAGAGAGAAGGAGAGATAGAACGAGATAGACAGAAAAAGAAAAAGAGGGGGGTGAGAGAGATATGGAGAGTGAGAGAGAGAGAGAGAGAGAGAGAGAAGGAGAGATAGAACAAGATAGACAGAAAAAGAAAAAGAGGGGGGTGAGAGAGATATGGAGAGTGAGAGAGAGAGAGAGAAGGAGAGATAGAACAAGATAGACAGAAAAAGAAAAAAAGGAAGTGATATGGAGAGTGCGAGGGAGAGAGAGACAGAAAAAGAAAGAGGGGGTGAGAGAGATATGGAGAGTGAGAGAGAAAGAGAGAAAGTGAGAAAAAGACAGAAGGAGAGACAGAAAGACAGAGATAGAGATATGGAAAGTGAGAGAAAGAGAAGGAGAGACAGATAGACAGAGAGGGAGAGAGAGAGATAGAGAGAGATAGGCAGAAAAAGAAAAAGAGGGGGTGAGGGAGATATGGAGAGTGAAAGAGAAAGAGAGAAAAGGAGAAAAAGAGAGAGGGAGAGACAGAAAGAAAGAGATATAGAGAGATATTGAAAGAGAAAAAAGAAAGGGGGTGAGAGAGAGGTAGAGAGACAGAAAGAGAGAGACGGACAGAGAGAGATAGAAAAAAAGAAAGGGGGTGAGAGAGAGGTAGAGAGACAGAAAGAGAGAGACGGACAGAGAGAGAGAAAAAAAGAAAGGGGGTGAGAGAGAGGTAGAGAGACAGAAAGAGAGAGACGGACAGAGAGAGATAGAAAAAAAGAAAGGGGTGAGAGAGAGGTAGAGAGACAGAAAGAGAGAGACGGACAGAGAGAGATAGAAAAAAAGAAAGGGGGTGAGAGAGAGGTAGAGAGACAGAAAGAGAGAGACGGACAGAAAGAGATAGAAAAAAAGAAAGGGGGGGAGAGAGAGGTAGAGAGACAGAAAGAGAGAGACGGACAGAAAGAGATAGAAAAAAAGAAAGGGGGGGAGAGATATGGAGAGTCAGAAAGAAAGAGAGACTGAGAGAAAATGAAAGAAGGAGTGAAAGAGAAAAAGAATAAGAGAGAGAGGAGTTAGAGAGATAGAGAGAGAGAGAGAGAGAGAGAGAAAAAGAAAGAAGAGGTGAGAGATAGAGAGAGATAAGGAGAGTTGGTTCTGGAACTGGTTTACTCTGGTTCCTCTACAAAGTCAGGGGTGTGTAGATGGTTCTGAAGGTTAGAGCTGTTGTTCTCAGGACTCTAAGTGTAGAGGAGCGAGACTCTGTGTCTCTTATCTGGGAATAAAAGCGTCTTGTGTGTGTGTGTGTGTGTGGGGTGTTTGTGTGTGTGTATGGGGGGGGTGTTTGTGTGTGTGTGTGTGTGTGTGTGTGTCTCCGACTCCTGCTGCAGGAGAGAGAGGAGCATCAGTCTGGCTCATTATCCTCACCTCTCACACGCCGCGCGGCCCGACGCCTTTAATCTGGTTAAGAGAGGCCTGACGGAGACGCGCCGCCTCTACAGGCAACACACTGTTTAACATTTATGAGCTACAGCGGGATAAAAATAAACCACCGGCAAAATAAATCACAGCAGGAGACACAGATCCAGAGCACCAGCAGACTGTCAGCGTCCCAGACCCACCAACCAGCACAAGGTCACGACCAGGTCAGACCTCAGCTCAGTTTCTAGCCGTCCGTTAATATCATCCCAACACCGTCTGTCCAGACACAAGAGCAGCCCTGTAATCAGTGGTCCTGAGGACGATCACCATCAGGAACACTGACGAGGAAGAACCGCTGAGAGGAACCGAGCGGGGAACCCACTCTCCTCTGAGCTACAGGAGAGGGGCTGGTGCTATTGCTGGGAGAGTCCAAACTAGAGACGGAGACATGAGAAGCCTCGAAATGTTAAACGCTGAAGAAAATAAATGCTGACAAAAATTAAATGCCCAGTAATTCTGGATCTTTTTCAACCCAAAAGATCCACCCAGTGGTCCCTGCTTCACTCGAGGCCCCGCTATTAAAACTTTTTAAAACTTATCTGTTTTTAAAACTTAAAATCTGTTTTTAAAACTTAAAATCTGTTTTTAAAACTTAAAATCTGTTCTAACTGCTAAAAGCTCTATACTCGCTCTTTATACGTCATATAGGTACGTCATGCTCAGACTCCAATGGTGCTGTTTGTGATGAAATTTGTAGACGCTCCCTTTTTTCAGTCTCAGCACTTTCAGTAGTTCAGCAGTGAGTGAGTGTGTGAGTGAGTGAGTGAGTGAGTGGGTGAGTGGGTGAGTGCGTGAGTGCGTGAGTGAGTGCGTGAGTGCGTGAGTGAGTGATGAGGAAAGGAGAGATAGAGCAAGGCTGACATAGTGAAAGCATCTTAAACTGAATGCGCATTACTATAATCATTATTAATTAATATTTTATTCAGTATGTTCTATATTTATAAGCTATTTCACCATTCAGTCATTTATTTTATTAGAAATTATTCAGTAATTTTTATAAATTATTGAATAAGTAAAGCATTTATTCAATCAAGCAATCATTCAATTGGCTACTATATTTAATATCTTTTAAATTATTCAGTACTTACTATCGTTAAAAAAATACTGTAAAATATCCAGTAACTGCAACAAAGTTATCAATTATTCAGCATCTACTATAAATTACTTAATATTTATACAAAGTGAATGAGTCAGTAGGTGAGTGAGTGAGTGATGAGGAATAAAGAAAAGGAGGTAAAATAAAGGAGAAAGCATGGCTGACATACTGAAAGCATCTTAAACTGAATGCTCATTACTATAATTATTATTAATTATTATTTTATTCAGTATGTTCTATATTTTTAAGCTATTTCAGTATTCAGTCATTTATTTTAGTAGAAATTATTCAGTAACTTTTATAAATTATTGAATAAGTAAAGCATTTATTCAATCAAGCAATCATTCAATTGCCTACTATATTTATTATCTTTTAGATTATTCAGTACTTACTCTGAATTGTTAAATAAATACTGTAAACTATTCAGTAACTGCAACAAAGTAACTTAACAATTATTCAGCGTGCTGAATTTATAAATCTATATAAATCTAATATAAATCTATAACTATTTCAACCTATTCAGCATCTACTATAAATTATTTAGTATCTATACAGTATTCAAAATATTTAGTAATTGACTACAAAGAGTGGATAACTTTTTAATTATTCAGCATCTAGAAAATTAAATACCCAGTAATTCTTGATGTTTATCAACCCAAAAGATCCACCCAGTGGTCCCTTTTTCTCCCGAGACCCCCCTTTTAGACCTCTTAATCTATTCTAACTGCTAAAAGCTCTATATTCACTCTTTATACGTCACACAGGTACGTTGTGCTGAGACTCCAATGGTGCTGTTTGTGATGAAATTTGTAGACGCTCCCTTTTTCAGCCTCAGCACTTTCAGTAGTTCAGCAGTGAGTGAGTGAGTGAGTGAGTGAGTGAGTGAGTGAGTGAGTGAGTGAGTAGTAAGAAGGAAAAGAAGGTAAAAGAAAGGAGAGATAGAACAAGGCTGACAGTAAAAGCTTCTTAAACTGAACGCTCATCATTACAGATTATTCAGTAACTTCAATTATATATATATTAAATTATATATTATATAATTATATAACTCCAGTATATACAACATCTTTTAAGCTATTTTAGCATTCAGTCATTTATTTTATTAAAAATTATTTAGTAACTTTTATAGATTATTGAATAAGTAAAGTATTTATTCAATCAAACAATCATTCAATTGTCTATTATATTTATTATCTTGTATATTAGCCATCCCAGCACTTTCAGTAGTTCATACAAAACCTACAAGGCATTCAATTCAGAATCTAAAGTCAGGACTGATCAGGAAAACACTGCACAACATGAAAGAAATATTAATTGTTCTTATTGTTTCTATGCATATATAGTACATGCTAATTATTTTCAGAGCTATTAAGAACATGCATATAAATTGACTATTATTGATGTCGGGCGTGTCGGGCTCATACTTGGGCAGATCATCCATCTCCTGTGTTGTGACGGAGGTTTACAGTCAGGTTTAATGAGGCCTTTCCTCGCTCGTATCACGGCCGTCACCTGCATGACGGATCAGACCACACCTGCGAGGAGCGCAGCTCCACACGCGCTCTTTAATCACCTGCTGTCTACAGGACCTCAGCATGCCCCCTCAACCCTCAGCCACATCAAAGGATCCACACAGGGCTTCTCCCTGCCCCCTTTAACCCCCCCCCCCCCCCTTCCCACAACAACACTTAGATCTAACACACACACACACACTCTGATATTCACGTATTACTACCTTTAGGGGGGTTTCCCCACTGAGTCTGTGCAGACGACAACCTTATAAGATCAACAACTCTGGACTACAACAACTCTTTCTATTAACATCTGCAGTTGTATATATATATATATATATATATAAACACTCTGATATTCACGTATTACTACCTTTATAGGGGTGTCTATGCAGACGCTAACCTTATAAGATGATCAACTCTGGACTCTTTCTATTAACATCTGCAGTTGTGGAGTGTAATATATATATATATATATATATATATATATATATATATATATATATATATATATATATATATATATATATATATATATCTTATCAGGACTAGCAGTCAGCGCAGTTTCATGTTTGTGCAGCACTGTAGGGAAAAATAAAGTGCACACACAGTGAAGGCCTAATAAGAACCCAGCCTGAACCCACACAACCCTGCTCTGCTCCTCAATTACAGGCTTAGCTCGGAGGCATGACACTAACTCAAAGAGTTCATTATAAACCCAACCCAGAGATACCTGAGCTACAGGGAGGAGAAGAGTGGAGGGGGGAGAGAGAGAGAGAGAGAGGGAGAGGGAGAGGGGAGGGAGTGGGTATAGACTGAGGACGAATAAAGAAAGATGAGAAAAGAGAGTACAAATGATCACAAAGTAAAACCAAGAGACAGAGAGAGAGAGAAGAGAGAGAGTGGGAGCATGTGAGTGAGTGAGTGGGTGAATGGGTGATGAATAAGAGGGAGGAGGAGGTAAAGGAAGGAGAGATAGAGCAAGGCTGACATAAAAGTTAGATAACGTTCATTATTATAAATTAATTCTGTAAATATCTATAGCTTTTTTATTTATTAAATAACTTCAATTATTCAGTATATACTATATTTTAGCTATTTTATTATATGTAACTTAATAATAATAATTATTATATTTATATTTTTTATTTAATTAAATTATTATAATTATTAATTATTTAATTATTATAAGTAATAGTTTATTAGCAGTACTTTTATAGATAACTAAATGATTCAAGTACTATTCAATCGATAAATCACTCAATTGGCTACTATATTTATTATTTTGTTTATTATTTAGTAAGAACTTTAGATTATTCAGTAACTACTAATTATAATACTAATTATTCAAGAATGGATTAAGTAAGTTTTTCTTTATTCAGTACTTACTATGAATAGTTAAATAACTACTGTAAAATATTCAGTAACTGCAAGAAAGTAACTTCTCAATTATTCAGTGTGTACAATTTCTCTATTCTCTGTCTAATACAAATAGAATTTCAATTTATTCAGTATCTACTATAAATTATTTGATATCTATAAAGTATTCAAATATTTAGTAATTGATATAATTGATTCAGACACTACTAAAAAAGCTAACTTGTGAATTATCCAGCATCTACTAATTATTAAGTATCTATTATGAATTATTCAGTATGTACTAAGAATTGCTTAGTATCTACTAATTATTAAGTATCTACTATGATGTATTTAATATTTACTAAGAATTGGTCAATATCTACTAATTATTAAGTATCTACTATGAAGTATTTAGTATTTACTAAGAATTGGTCAATATCTACTAAGTATTAAGTATCTACTATGAAGTATTTAATATTTACTAAGAATTGGTCAATGTCTACTGATTATTAAGTATCTACTAAGAAGTATTTAGTATTGACTAAGAATTGGTCAATATCTACTAATTATTAAGTATCTATTATGATGTATTTAATATTTACTAAGAATTGGTCAATATCTACTAATTATTAAGTATCTACTATGAAGTATTTAGTATTTACTAAGAATTGGTTCATATCTACTAATTATTAAGTATCTACTATGAAGTATTTAGTATTTACTAAGAATTGGTCAATATCTACTAATTATTAAGTATCTATTATGAAGTATTTAGTATTTACTAAGAATTGGTCAATATCTACTAATTATTAAGTATCTACTAAGAAGTATTTAGTATTGACTAAGAATTGGTCAATATCTACTAATTATTAAGTATCTACTATGATGTATTTAATATTTACTAAGAATTGGTCAATATCTACTAATTATTAAGTATCTACTAAGAAGTATTTAGTATTGACTAAGAATTGGTCAATATCTACTAATTATTAAGTATCTACTATGATGTATTTAATATTTACTAAGAATTGGTCAGTATCTACTCATTATTAAGTATCTACTATGAAGAATTTAGTATTTACTAAGAATTGGTCAATATCTACTAATTATTAAGTATCTACTATGATGTATTTAATATTTACTAAGAATTGGTCAGTATCTACTCATTATTAAGTATCTACTATGAAGTATTTCGTATTTACTAAGAATTGGTCAATATCGACTTATTACGTATGTACTATGAAGTATTTAGTATTTACTAAGAATTGGTCAATATCGACTTATTACGTATCTACTATGAAGTATTTAGTTTTTACTAATAATTGGTCAATATCTACTAATTATTAAGTATCTATTATAAAGTATTTCGTTTTTACTAATAATTGGTCAATATCTACTAATTATAAGTATCTACTATGAAGTATTTAGTATTTACTAATAATTGGCCAATATCTACTAATTATTAAGTATCTACTATGAAGTATTCAGTACGTACTAATGATTAGGTATCTACTATGAAGTATTCAGTACGTACTAATGATTAGGTAACTACTATGAATTATTCAGTATCTATCATCAGCTACTGATGTATAATATTAAATATTATTCAGAAATTGCCATGGCGACCGTCGTGTGCTGGAAGGTAAACTCACAGATTTGGTGTGTTCAGGTCGGGGAGCGATCACAGGTGGGGGGGCTGCTTCATCCTCATCGTCATCTTCGGATACAGTCGCTACTGCGGGCGTCTCAGACACGGCCTTGGAGTTCTGAGGGGATCGCAGGAAGGTGGACAGGAAGTGAGGCTGCGCCACGGCCATCGCCACATTAGCGCACAACACGCTAACCGCTAGCATGGCGGCTAACGATGTCCAGCTCCAGGTGTGAGTTCACATCAGCCCTCGAGGGCAGCACTGAAACTGGAGGACCAGTGCAGACAGTATCTGGGACATCCTGACCACAGCACCCCACGCCTACACTGTCCACTCACAGTTACTCTCAGAAGCATATTCAGTCCTAATCAAATACAACAACTAGTCCTCTGACCGCCTGTCTGACCATCTGACTGACCCTCGCTCTCATCATCAACACCACCATCAGTGAAGCCTTCTCACTACAGCAGCCCAGCTAACAGCTCAGAGCGAAAGATGCTGATTCACAGTGCAGAGAGAGAGAGAGGGGGGGGGTAGAGAGAGAGAAAGGGAGAGAGAGAGGGAGAGAGAGGGAGAGAGAGAGAGGGAGAGAGAGAGAGGGGTAGAGAGAGAGAGAGTGTATAAAAACAGAAGGAGAGAGAGAGAGAGAGTAAGGGAGAAAGCATAAGAGAGAGAGAGAGACAGGGAGAGAGAGAGGGGGGGAGAGAGAGGGGGGGATAGAGAGAGACAGGGAGAGAGAGAGGGAGAGAGAGAGAGAGGGAGAGAGAGAGGGGGGTAGAGAGAGAGAGAGAGTGTATAAAAACAGAAGGAGAGAGAGAGAGAGAGTAAGGGAGAAAGCATAAGAGAGAGAGAGAGAGAGGGAGAGAGAGAGGGGGGGGGGAGAGGGGGGGGGTAGAGAGAGAGAAAGGGAGAGAGAGAGGGAGAGAGAGGGAAAGAGAGAGAGAGGGAGAGAGAGAGAGGGGTAGAGAGAGAGAGAGTGTATAAAAACAGAAGGAGAGAGAGAGAGAGAGTAAGGGAGAAAGCATAAGAGAGAGAGAGAGAGAGGGAGAGAGAGAGTGTATAAAAACAGGAGGAGAGAGAGAGGAAGAGAGAGAGAGGGAGAGAAAGAGAGAGAGAGGGAGAGAGAGAGTGTATAAAAAAAGAAGGAGAGAGAGAAAGAGAGAGTAAGGGAGAAAGCATGAGAGAGAGAGAGAGTAAGGGAGAAAGCATAAGAGAGAGAGAGAGAGAGAGGGAGAGAGAGAGTATATAAAAACAGAAGGAGAGAGAGAGGGAGAGAAAGAGAGAGAGAGGGAGAGAGAGAGTGTATAAAAAAAAGAAGGAGAGAGAGAAAGAGAGAGTAAGGGAGAAAGCATAAGAGAGAGAGAGAGTAAGGGAGAAAGCATAAGAGAGAGAGAGAGAGAGAGAGGGAGAGAGAGAGTATATAAAAAAAGAAGGAGAGAGAGAGGGAGAGAAAGAGAGAGAGAGGGAGAGAGAGAGTGTATAAAAAACAGAAGGAGAGAGAGAAAGAGAGAGTAAGGGAGAAAGCATAAGAGAAAGGGAGAGAGGGAAAGAGAGAGAGTGCGAGAGAGAGAGGGAGAGAGAGGAAGAGAGAGAGAGGGAGAGAGAGAGGAAGAGAGAGAGAGAGAAAGATAAAGAGAGAGTGCGAGAGAGAGGGAGAGAGAGAGAGGAAGAGAGAGAGAGGGAGAGAGAGAGGAAGAGAGAGAGAGGAAGAGAGAGAGAGGAAGAGAGAGAGAGAGGAAGAGAGAGAGAGAGAGAAAGATAAAGAGAGAGTGCGAGAGAGAGGGAGAGAGAGAGAAAGTGTAAGAGAGAGAGGGGGGGAGTGTGTAGGAGAATAGGAGAGAGGGGGAAGAGAGATAAAGAGAGAGAGAGAAAGTATAAAAAGAGAGAGGGAGAGAGAAAGAGAGAGAAAGCATAAAAGAAAGAGAGAGAGGGAGAGAGTGAGAGAGAGAGGGGAGAGAGAGAGTGAGGGAGGAAGAGAAAGAGAGTGTGAAAGAGGGAGAGAGACAAAGATAAAGGAGAGAGAACACTGAGAGAAGGTGTGAAAAGCGAAATGAAAAAGAAAATAGCAACCGAGAGAGGGACAGAAATAAAAAAGAGAAAGAAAGAAATAGAGTGAGAGAAAAAGTGAGAGATGGAGAAGAGAATAGGAGAGAGAGAGATAAATAAATGAGAGGAAGAGGGGGCAGAAAGATAGGGGAGAAAAAAGAGGGAAAAAAGATAAAGAGAGAGAGATGAGTTAAAGAGAGATAGATAAAAGAGAGACATGAAACAGAGGTGGGAGAGAGAAAGGGATAGAAGAGAGAAAGATAAGAAAGAAAGAGAGAAAATAAAGAAAAAAGAAAAGAAAAAAAGATTTTCTGGGCATATCTGTGTGTAACCCCCCCCAACACACACACACACACACACACACACAAACAAACACACACACACACACACACACACACACACACACCCCTCACTGAACCTCATCCTCTGCTTCTGTTATCTCCAACCTCACATTCACTCTGTCTGTCTGTCTGTCAGTCTCATTTCCTTCCTCCTCCTTCGCTCTCTGTACATCATCATCATCATCATCATCATCATCATCATCATCATCACACTCTGCTGCAGGACGCTGGGAGGACTTACCGCAGCGGTGGACGAGCTGTAACTGTCCAAACTCTTATCTGGAAAAAACACACAAACAAACAAACAAACACAATAAACACATGAACAACAAACTCCTCTTCATCAGTGCAGGCCTGAGGTCAGCGGCGGGCACAGCCAATAGGACTGGAACAAAACTAGGCAGCCTATCAGAGTAAAGTGGGCCAGGATGGGGGTGGAGCTTAACGCATTTGCATAAAAATGTTAAACATTCGCACAAAATAATAAAATAGTGCTGCATTTTACTGCGAGATATTATCAGTTAAACTGGAACGCGTTTATCCTACAGACTGATCAGACAGTATCAATAATCATCTTTACTCTGATCAATTATATCACAACACTTTTATCATAGCAGAATTTTAGAATTTAGACCTGCACATTTAACCCATCTGTGCAGTAAAACACACACACACTACAACACACACACACTAGGGGGCAGTGAAACACCCACATATACACACACACACTAGTCAACACACACACACTAGGGGGCAGTGAAACACCCACATATACACACACACACTAGTCAACACACACACACTAGGGGGCAGTGAAACACCCACATATACACACACACTAGTGAACACACACACACTAGGGGGCAGTGAAACACCCACATATACACACACACTCTAGTGAACACACACACTAGGGGGCAGTGAAACACCCACATATACACACACACACACTAGTCAACACACACACACTAGGGGGCAGTGAAACACCCACATATACACACACACTAGTGAACACACACACACATACTAGTCGGCAGTGAAACACCCACATATACACACACACTAGTGAACACACACACACACATACACTAGTGGGCAGTGAAACACCCACATATACACACACTAGTCAACACACACACTAGGGGGTGGTAAAACACCCACATATACACACACACTAGTGAACACACACACACACACTATGGGGCAGTAAAACACCCACATACACGCACACACTAGTGAACACACACACACTAGTGAACACACACACACACACACACACTAGTGGGCAGTGAAACACCCACATACACACACACAAACACACACACACACACACACACACTAGAGGGCCGTGAAACACCCACATACATGCAAACATAAACACACACACACAATAGTGAACACACACATACCAGTGGGCAGTGAAACACCCACATACACACACACTAGTGAAAATACACACACAAACACTAGGGGGCAGTGAAACACCCACACAGACACACGCAGCCTCCAGGGAGCAGTTGGGTTAGGTCTCTTGCTTAAGGGCACTTCAGTTGTGTCCTGTCGGTTCAGGGAATCGAACCAGCGACCTTCTGGTCACAAGGCTGGTTTCCTAATCTTGAGCCTAGACTGTCCCCAAAGTACTGTGGCCACCCATTAGAACAGAACCCAGACTGTCTTATACCTGTATCATAACTCATCACAACTTCTAGAACATTTCCTAACTGCCTGTCTCGTTACAAATCCAGCACAATCAGACTACTTACTGCAGTTCACGTTAAATTACTGTGTTTATAATATTTATTAAAACACTGAACTACTTCGTTGCTTCCAACTCATCAGACAAATATCCTGACAACGACACTGGGCTCTGACTCGATGAAATCTAAAGTCCTAACAAACCTGGAAATCTGTGTGTCGGGACAGTCAATAACTAATATCATGGATGTTGAAGGTTCTGCTCATGAAGTTCTCACCTGTGAAGCTCATGTATTTCTGGCTGTTGGACGTCTCCTTAGAGTCGTAAAACTTGAGCACGTCCAGAACGGCCTGAGGATTCTTCTTCTGCTCCAGCTTCGTGATGTTTGAGGTCTGGAGCAACCGAGCCCACTGCTCCGGCATTCCCTTCACACAGAGCCACACATGAGAATCAGTACATCACAGCTGTTCCTTCATCCCTTCATCATCACCAACACTGTTCCTTCATCCCTTCATTCCTTTATCATCACCAACACTGTTCCTTCATCCCTTCATTCCTTTATCATCACCAACACTGTTCCTTCATCCCTTCATTCCTTTATCACCACCAACACTGTTCCTTCATCTCTTCATTACTTTATCATCACCAACACTGTTCCTTCATCCCTTCATTCCTTTATTATCACCAACACTGTTCCTTCATCCCTTCATTACTTTATCATCACCAACACTGTTCCTTCATCCCTTCATTCCTTTATTATCACCAACACTGTTCCTTCATCTCTTCATTCCTTTATCATTACCAACACTGTTCCTTCATCCCTTCATTCATTTATCACCACCAACACTGTTCCTTCATCCCTTCATTCCTTTATCATCACCAGCACTGTTCCTTCATCCCTTCATTCCTTTATCATCACCAACACTGTTCCTTCATCCCTTCATTCCTTTATCACCACCAACACTGTTCCTTCATCCCTTCATTCCTTTATTATCACCAACACTGTTCCTTCATCTCTTCATTCCTTTATCATTACCAACACTGTTCCTTCATCCCTTCATTCATTTATCACCACCAACACTGTTCCTTCATCCCTTCATTCCTTTATCATCACCAGCACTGTTCCTTCATCCCTTCATTCCTTTATCATCACCAACACTGTTCCTTCATCCCTTCATTCCTTTATCATCACCAACACTGTTCCTTCATCTCCTCATTTTTTTATCATTACCAACACTGTTCCTTCATCCCTTCATTCCTTTATCATCAATAACACTGTTCCTTCATCCCTTCATTCCTTTATCACCACCAACACTGTTCCTTCATCCCTTCATTCCTTTATCAACACCAACACTGTTCCTTCATCCCTTCATTCAATTATCATCACCAACACTGTTCCTTCATCCCTTCATCCCTTCATCATCACCAACACTGTTCCTTCATCCCTTCATTCCTTTATCATCACCAACACTTTTCCTTCATCACTTCATTCCTTTATCATCACCAACACTGTTCCATCATCCCTTCATTCCTTTATCGTCACCAACACTGTTCCTTCATCACTTCATTTCTTTATCGTCACCAACACTGTTCCTTCATTTCTTTATCATCACCAACACTGTTCCTTCATCACTTCATTTCTTTATCGTCACCAACACTGTTCCTTCATCCCTTCATTTCTTTATCATCACCAACACGGTTCATTCATCCCTTCATCACCACCAACACTGTTCCTTCATCCCTTCATTCCTTTATCATCACCAACACTGTTCCTTCATCACTTCATTCCTTTATCATCACCAACACTGTTCCATCATCCCTTCATTCCTTTATCGTCACCAACACTGTTCCTTCATCCCTTCATTCCTTTATCATCACCAACACTGTTCCTTCATCTGTTCCGTTCTTGAATTGCTATGTTCTATTTGTTTGCAACTTTTCTGGTCCTGTTAGTGTAACATAAAAGCTGGATTAATATGTTAGTTCTGTATGACGGGTGGAGCTGGCTATTGTTGAACTGTCAATCAAGCTGCTCATTAACAGTATCATTATATATATCTTATTTCACTGAGACTTTGCTGGATGTTTAGTATAAAACTGAAGTTTAGTATTAAACAAAGATTTGAATATTTTATATTTTGACTGCACAGCCAGTCAGAGACACAGAACTTGAATTATATTTGATATTCAAAAACTTCATCAAACATCACATTTTTTTGTATTTCCCATATTATGGGGCTGTAGAGCTCAGAGAGTGAGACATCAACACTGGCCTTTCAACAAATTAGAGGACACGCACAGGTCATCTGAGAGAGACTGTGTGATTAGAGCAGCATGACTTTCATAAACACCAGTGATAACACTCATTAACCTTCATTACAGAGAGAGAGAGAGAGAGAGACACAGAGAGACAGACAGACAGAGACACAGAGTGAGAGAGAAAGAGATAGAGAGAGAGAGACACAGAGAGACAGACAGAGAGAGAGTGAGAGCAAAAGAGATAGATAGAGAGAGAAACACGGAGACAGAGAGAGACAGACAGAGAGAGACAGAGAGAGAGAGAGAGAGAGAGAGAGAGAGAGAGAGAGAGAGAGTGGGAGAGAGAGAGAGAGAGAGAGAGAGAGAGAGAGAGAGTGGGAGAGAGAGAGAGAGAGAGAGAGAGAGAGAGAGTGGGAGAGAGAGAGAGAATCTAATGTTTAATCTGTCTCTGTTAAACAGAATCAGGGTTATAGGATGTTTGGAAGCTGAAACAGAAGCTCAGTCTGCTCCAATATAAAGAGATAAACTCTTTCTGAGCTGAAGGCAGCACAACAATGCAGCTTTGTCTGCTGCAGTTACTCAAACGGCTTTTCTGTGAGTATTCTCTCTCACTCGTAACCAGCCTGTAGGAGATATTAGGGATTTTCCTGAGGACTAAGATCCGTGTGAAGTCACAGAAACCCAAATCACAGACCAGCAGTAGAGTAAAACTTATTCAGTATCGTAACACGCTGAAGACCCTGAGAGCCGAGTCCCACACTTACAGTGAACTCTCCAGTCACGGCGTCAAAGCCCACATGGATGGTGTGCTCGAAGTCTGACGGGAGAGAAATCTCGGGACGCTCCTTCTTCTTGTTGGCTGAGGGGAACACCAGAAGAGAAACAAACATTAGAAAGTTCCATCAGCTCTAGTCCAGAATATTCTTAATTTTGTCATTTGGCAAATTTTAGAGCACAATTTTTCACATTTTGGAAAAAAGAAAACCTGAAATATTTCATTGTGGCAGAGAAAGCTGTTTACACGCCACAGCTAGAGAACACTAGAGGGCGCTCCTGAGTGAGTCCAAATGAGCAGCTTCTATGGCGCTCTTGTGCAACATCCTAGTTTGCAAATGACTAATTATTTGAGCTGCTATTATATTTGTAATTGTTGCTGAAACCTAGTTTTAGGACTTTATGATGATACCATATGACGACAGTCAGCACGAACCAGCTAAGCAACCAACTACCCCTCAGTAATGATAATTAATCAGCACTCAGTAGCATTGGCGCTATCCAATCAACATTTAGTAGCAGCTAATGCTAACCATTTAGCACTCAGTATCAGTAATGCTAACCAGTCTGTACTCAGTAGCAGTGACACTAACCAATCAGCACTCAGTAGCAGAAATGCTAACCAATCAGCTCTTACAAGCTGCACTGCCAACCCATCACTGCCCAGTAGCAGTGACACTATCCAATCAGCATTCAGTATCAGTAATGCTAACCAGTCTGTACTCAGTAGCAGTGACACTATCCAATCAGCACTCAGTATCAGAAATGCTAACCAGTCTGTACTCAGTAGCAGTGACACTATCCAATCAGCACTCAGTATCAGTAATGCTAACCAGTCTGTACTCAGTAGCAGTGACACTAACCAATCAGCACTCAGTAGCAGAAATGCTAACCAATCAGCTCTTACAAGCTGCACTGCCAACCCATCACTGCCCAGTAGCAGTGACACTATCCAATCAGCACTCAGTATCAGAAATGCTAACCAGTCTGTACTCAGTAGCAGTGACACTATCCAATCAGCACTCAGTATCAGAAATGCTAACCAGTCTGTACTCAGTAGCAGTGACACTATCCAATCAGCACTCAGTATCAGAAATGCTAACCAGTCTGTACTCAGTAACAGTGATGCTAGCCAATCAGCACTCAGTAGCAGAAATGCTAACCAATCAGCTCTTACAAGCTGCACTGCCAACCCATCACTGCCCAGTAGCAGTGACACTATCCAATCAGCACTCAGTATCAGTAATGCTAACCAGTCTGTACTCAGTAGCAGTGACACTAACCAATCAGCACTCAGTAGCAGAAATGCTAACCAATCAGCTCTTACAAGCTGCACTGCCAACCCATCACTGCCCAGTAGCAGTGACACTATCCAATCAGCATTCAGTATCAGTAATGCTAACCAGTCTGTACTCAGTAGCAGTGACACTATCCAATCAGCACTCAGTATCAGAAATGCTAACCAGTCTGTACTCAGTAACAGTGATGCTAGCCAATCAGCACTCAGTATCAGTGATGCTAACCAGTCTGTACTCAGTAGCAGTGATGCTAACCAATCAGCACTCAGTAGCAGAAATGCTAACCAGTCTGTACTCAGTAGCAGTGACACTATCCAATCAGCACTCAGTATCAGAAATGCTAACCAGTCTGTACTCAGTAACAGTGATGCTAACCAATCAGCACTCAGTATCAGTGATGCTAACCAGTCTGTACTCAGTAGCAGTGATGCTAACCAATCAGCACTCAGTATCAGTGATGCTAACCAGTCTGTACTCAGTAGCAGTGACACTATCCAATCAGCACTCAGTATCAGAAATGCTAACCAGTCTGTACTCAGTAACAGTGATGCTAACCAATCAGCACTCAGTATCAGTGATGCTAACCAGTCTGTACTCAGTAGCAGTGATGCTATCCAATCAGCACTCAGTATCAGTAATGCTAACCAGTCTGTACTCAGTAGCAGTGACGCTAACCAATCAGCACTCAGTATCAGTGATGCTAACCAGTCTGTACTCAGTAGCAGTGATGCTAACCAATCAGCACTCAGTATCAGTGACACTAACCAATCAGCACTTAGTATCAGTGACACTAACCAATCAGCACTCAGTATCAGTGATGCTAACCAGTCTGTACTCAGTAGCAGTGATGCTAACCAATCAGCATTCAGTATCAGAAATGCTAACCAGTCTGTACTCAGTAGCAGTGACACTAACCAATCAGCACTCAGTATCAGTGATGCTAACCAGTCTGTACTCAGTAGCAGTGATGCTAACTAGTCTGTACTCAGTATCAGGAATGTTAACCAATCAGCACTCAGTATCAGAAATGCTTACCAATCAGCTCTTACAAGCTGCAGTTCAAACCCATCACTGCCCAGTAGCAGTGACACTAACCAATCAGCTACATTTAGCAGCAGCTAATGCTAACCATTTAGCACTCAGTATCAGTAATGCTAACCAGTCTGTACTCAGTAGCAGTGACACTAACCAATCAGCACTCAGTAGCAGAAATGCTAACCAATCAGCTCTTACAGATCCAACCCATCACTGCCCAGTAGCAGTGACACTATCCAATCAGCTACATTTAGCAGCAGCTAATGCTAACCATTTAGGAAGCAGATACAGTAATGTTATCCAATCACCAATTAGTACCACTGGTGCTATCCAATCAGCACTCAGTATCAGTAATGCTAACCAATCAGTAGTAATGCCATCCAATGCAACATTTCTGACCCGACCTGTGGGCAGCTTATCTCAGTCAATTGAATTTGCATTACAAAATCTGTGGCTAATCTAGACGAGGACGAGGACGAGAGGGTTCTGATTAAAAAACTGGCTCCTCACTGACCGCTGCTCCGTCTACCCTATAACTGACCACCTGTGTGAAGTACATGTGAGGCAGTTCCAGCTGGTGAGCTGAAGCTTGTGAGGGCAGTACTGTAAAAGGGGCCCTCGCCCCTCCTCGGGCTAACACGACCGCAGCTAATGCCCGTTAACTACAACAGACACAAGCCCAACCCGCCTCCTCCTCCTCCTCCTCCTCCTCCTCTCTCTGCTCCGTCCAGCCAGCTGCTGAGTGCGCTGTGTTGAGTGGAGGCCCGGCTGCAACCTTAATGATGTGCTAACAGGAGGCTAATTAACAGAGCAGGCCTGCTGAAACGAGAGAGGCCTACAGTCTGCCCCGCTCTCAGGAGCACTCTTTTTACAGGGGACTGTACTGAAAATCACTCTCGGACTAATACCAGGCTTAACCTGGACTTTTAATTACGGAGAGGTTTATTAATCTTAAAGTACAGCTAACAGAATTAAATTCCTGCCAACTCCTGTTACTGCTAGTCGACCCCCATCACACCTGTTCCTTATTACTTAAAACATGACCATAAAAACACCACAGAGATCACAAAACTTATTTACGAGTGCAGGAGTGAGCTGCCATCACACTCCGGCCCACTGCCACACCAGAGAAACTCAGACAGTAATAGTTCTATCAGCTCCACTGACCATACAGGAGCTCCACTTACAGACTGTAGTTCATCTGATTCTCTGTATACTTTATTACTCTGTTCTTTAATGATCAGGACCCCCACAGGACCCCCACAGAGCAGGCATGGTTGTGGTGTGTTAGTGTGTTGTGCTGGTGTGAGCGGATCAGACACAGCAGTGCTGCTGCTGGACTGAGAATCGTCCACCAACCAAAACTATCCAGACAGCAGTGTCCTGTGGGCGGCGTCCTGTGTCCACTGATGAAGAACTAGAGGAACACAAACTGTGCAGCAGCAGATGAGCTACTGTCTCTGACTCTACATCTACAAGGTGGACCAGCAAGTAGTAGGAGTGTCTAATAGAGTGGACAGTGAGTGGACACAGTGTTTAAACACTCCAGCAGTACTGCTGTGTCTGATCCACTCACAGCAGCACCACATCAGTGTCACTGCTGGACTGAGAATCGTCCACCAACCAAAACTATCCAGACAGCAGTGTCCTGTGGGCGGCGTCCTGTCTCCGCTGATGAAGAACTAGAGGAACACAAACTGTGCAGCAGCAGATGATCTACTGTCTCTGACAAGGTAGATCAGCAAGTAGTAGGAGTGTCTAATAGAGTGGACAGTGAGTGGACACCATGTTTGTGAAACAATAAAGGGACAATAAGGGACAACGTTACTGTTACACCCCTCTTTGTCCCATCTCTGACTCACTCTTGTCCCCTCCGCCGGTCAGGATGGAGCGGATGGAGCGGTCTTTTCTTTTCTTGTCCTCGGGGTTGGGCGGCAGTGGTTTGGAGCTGTGGTTCAGGGGTCCGGGGTCTTTGCTGCTGGCCCCCATCATGGTGCTAGTGTTCCTCATGGGCGGCGCAGGGGGCTTATCCTCCACATCCCCGTTATCAGACATCTTCATGCGCAGGTGCAGCTAAATCTGAAAGAAACAACCAATCAGAGGAGGCGTTAGTGGAGATCAGTAGGGAGTAAATATACTCAGCACTGCAGAGCAACAGCACCCGTTACCACCTGGGAGTGGTGGTGAGAGCTGGTTAGAAATGTTAACCACTCATATCCACCCAACACCATTAGGAGACACATCAAACACTTATACAACAATAGAAAACAAAGGAATACTCTTGATGTTGCTAGGAAAATCAAAACATAGAAAACATGGAAAACAAAAAATAACATTAACATCATCCAGTGGAAAAATCTATTCACAGACTATCATCTAGAAACCCTATCAGACACACCGACTCAGACCCAGTTTGGAAACATCCAATTCAAACACTACAGTAAATAACATAATAATCAATAGACAAAAAAAAAAACAAAAAAAAAAACACACACACGCACACACACACACACACACACACACACACACACACACACAAATAAATAGGTGAACATTATTGAATAACATGTTGTGTTCATGTTTCTGTTTAGTTATAAATGGATATATGTGTGTATACATGTTTTCTTTTATATATTTATTTGTTTTTTTCCCGTTTCTGTTTATTTGTTTGTGTTTTCTTTCCAATTTCTTTTTTGTTCCACTTAGAGATGGACCAATCAGCGTTTTTGAGGCCGATTCCGATCACCGATCACCTTTCAGCGCAATCGCCCGATAGCCAATACCGACAGAGGGCGGGACTATATGCCACGGCAGGACTACATATAGTTATTAGCACAAGCAAGTCATGAAACATGATCTAAACTGTTTATTACCATTTTTAACGAGCTCATATAAAACAGCATAATATTTTTAACAAAATTATCAGTAAATAAACAAAGTAAATCAAACAAATATCCCCAAATACTGTAATCATTACATTTAGACCTTAATTTAAAAGTAAAAAAGTTAATTAAACAAATACAGTAAAAACTGCAGTCATTAAACTCAGACTCTGTTATTTTAAACTAAATCTGTAATCATTAAATGTAGAATATTGAATTGTAGCTGCTGTTCTGTTCGTACCGGTCAGATCTGGTCTGTATGTGTTCTGGGTTATTAGTTTTGTGTTAGCTGTGTGTTCTAGCTCTGCTGTTTACTGATACTCACTGTATTCAGTTGTGTGCAGTGCTGTATCAGATTAGTAGTTAAATGTCTTTGTCTTGGTTCCTCAACGAAACCATCGATCAGTTCTCGGGATTGGCTCTAAATTGGAGAAATATCGGCCGATCACTGATCGCATATTTTGATTAAAAATCGGCCGATACCGATACATAGCCAATCGATCCTTCCATCTCTAGTATAAACCCTATCAGAACCCATCAGACACACAGACGCAGACCCAGTTTGGAAACACAATTCAAACACTACAGTAAATAACATAATCAATAGCCAAAAAAAAATAATAATAATAATAAACACACACACATGAATAAATAGGGGAACATTATTGAATAACATGTTGTGCTCATGTTTCATGTTTAGTTATAAATGAATATATGTGTGTAAACATGTTTTCTTTGATTTATTTTTTGTTTTTTCCCCTGTTTGTTTATTTGTTTGTGTTTTCTTTCCAATTCCTTATTTGTTCCCCTTCATTTCCCCCCTCTTGCACCTCCTCCTGCTTTTCAATCCCCGGTTCCTCCAATTCGGAACGCCCCAACCCCAGCTGCATGCAAAAGAAAAAAATGCTGCAGTACAATGATTGTTGTTATGAAATAAATAATAAAGAATTAATAGTCTTTCGAAGAGGGGGGGGGGGTGGCGGGCCAAAAAAAAAACAAACAAAAAAAACAATTGTTTTTTGTTGTTTTTGACGTAAATGAAGAAATATAAATAAAGCTCCTCCACCGCCATGTTTGATTTACTCTGAACTGCCCTCTAGTGGAAGTGTTGATTAACAACCACGTCAATGAAGCTGACGTAGAGAAGTATATGGGCGGTGACGGTTATATCGCTTGAAATGTACGTAGACTTTTCCGCACGTAGAGGGAGAAAAACTGAGCCTTTATACGCGTACACGACAAGATTTTTCAGTTCACAAGTGTGACGTGACCAATTACTGAAGATGTCATGAATAAAATCCTGATAAAACCATGTACAGTAGTAGGTCAGTACTGTAGTAGGTCAGTACTGTAGTAGGTCAGTAGAGCAGAGCGTGACATGCCCTTTTTCAAATGAGCCCCGAATCACACTGCTACCTTTCTGGAAATCAGAGATACAGACTCTCGCATATTTGCATCCTACTTAGGCGCACCCTACACGCCCCTGCTGAAACACCTGTCCATGGTTGAGGTCCAGAGAGCCTGAGAAATTCAGTGGACCACACCCGGAGAAAAATAAGAATAACTGACTTTAGATTTTACAGAATTATGGGGTGTTATGTTCACTGTCCACCAACAAATGACAATTTTTTTGTAGTCTTTGATAAACAAGGGATAAAATTTTATATATAATTGCCAAGCAGTGAAGTCTACAGGTAAGCTAGTCCACCCTAATTATCTGCATAAAAACATCTGTGTATCTTCTTTGGCTCCTTTTGTGTGTGTTTATGAGTGGTCTTAGCAGCCCATATGGTCTAAACATGTTTAACAGATACATTTACACAAACGAGGACTCTCAGCGCATTTTTATCTGGCAACATGTGCAGGATCACAGTGCGCGGTGCCCCTCCTCCAGTCACGAAACCTAATTATAAACGGCCACTGGAGACGCATTCGAGACAGAGCAAGATCTCAGCATCGCACTGTTCACTTATGATCAATTCAATTACAATTTCAATTCAAATTTCTATTGCATAGCACTTCACAAGAAACGTCATCACAAAGCAGGCTGGAAGGAAGCGAGCCAAGAGCAAGAATAAACAATCCAGACTCCAAAGAGGAACACATCCTCCTCTGGTCCACACTGGACAGCAAAACATCAACACAGCAAGAGAAATACGCATCACCCTTGAATATTTTAGAATAAATATACAATAATAAATAAATAGAGAACAATGAAATGAGTCTGTCGTTAGATTAGATTAATCAATGAGGGTATAAAAAAAAAAAAACACCCAGATATCGTCATGTTTCAGTGCTAAACTGTGACTGTGTGTTGTGGAAAATGAATCTTCTATTAATAATAAATCTACTGCAACTGCATAGTTCCAACACCAGAGTTTGCAAACACCTCACTCCAGAACTCAAGCCTGCATAAGCTGTGCAATAACACCAAATCATATGAGCATTAAGAATCAGGTCAAACTGTAGCATCAATAAACTAAGAAATTACTGCTTCACACACATATATACGTATTTACACACATTGAACTAAAATAATTTTATTAAAAATAATCATTTAAAGTATAATTTATAATATATTTATAAAATATATAAATAAAGCATACACACGTGTGTAAATATATATTTATACATATAAGGTGTGTAAGAAAATATCAAAATATTGGGATATTTTGTTTGGTGATACTGTATCGATTCTCAAAAACAGTATTGATATACAGATTCCTGACAGACAGTGAATCATTGTGTGTTGTGTTTAAACCTCTGATCACTAGATGGCAGTGTTTTAATTCATTTTCAGCTCCACTCCAACAATAACAAGCAGCACAAGGGCGCAATGCTATAGTAAGTACTAGTATTTGAAAAATCGCAATATATCACTTTGCTTGCAATATCGCAGTATATTGCAATCAATTGAATCGTGACTGCTGTATCAATATACATATTGTATTGCCAGGTTCTTACCAATACACAGCCCTATATATATATATATATATATATATATATGCATGCACAATATGTTTATTAAGTGTGGTATTATATAAGTGAGCTGCTGTGTGTTTGTAGTTCTCATCCTGGTATTAAAAAAAAAACCAGACACAGTTTATTTTTAATGTAACGTCTTTCTGAGAAATTCAATCATCTCTTTTGTTCTATTTATCATCAAATGAACACACAATGTAAATCACTATACTATCAAAAAATTAAAAACTACAAAAATGGAGATGTTTTCCTCCGACTGTACTCACTTCACTGCAAATCACTGTAACTATGTAATCATAAACAACGGGTTAAATACAATGTTTAACAATATTGTAATACACCTTATAACTACCTACATACACTACAGCTACTAACTCCCAAAGGCTCTGTAGGTGGTCTTCAGGTTGGTCTTGGGCTCATTAATCTTATATAATCTGCAGTTAACGTACTTAGTTTAAGTAGAAAGTCTTAAAACGCGGGGCCATCTGCTGTGAGCGCACTGACCAGAGTCTAATCTACGATTAATCTGACCAATTAGACGTGTTCACACATAAATACAGGTTTCTGAGAGGAGCTGGATTTACACCATTACATAAACAGTTTATCACCACTAATCAACCAAACCACTGTTTATTTTATCCAACAACAATAACAACAACAACAATAACAACAACAACAACACTACTCAATAATAACGATTTCAAATTAAACCTCTTTAAAGCTTAAAGGACAAATTTTCAGCATTAGCAGAAAACGACCAACAGCTAACAGCCCATTCACCTCCCACCTGCAACTGATTACTGTACCACCTGCTCTGTAGATCTTCCAGAACAGAACCACTCCTGACCTTGAAGGAGAACCAGAGAAAAACAGTTCTAACCTACAGAACCAACAAAACATTCCTGACCTTGTAGGAGAACCACAGAAAATCAGTTCTAACCTACAGAACCAACAAAACATTCCTGACTTTGTAGCAGAACCAGAGAAAACAGTTCTAACCTACAGAACCAGAGAACAACAGTTCTAACCTACAGAACCAACAAAACATTCCTGACTTTGTAGCAGAACCAGAGAAAACAGTTCTAACCTACAGAACCAGAGAAAACAGTTCTAACCTACAGAACCAGAGAACAACAGTTCTAACCTACAGAACAGACAAAATAGTCCTGATTTTAATAGAAAGTCAAAGAAAAGTATTTAAAAAAATGGGAGTTCCCAAAAGTTCAGAACTGTTTAAAAGCTATAGTAAGGTCCTAACAACCATCTGGAAAACCTAGTAGACCCACCAACACTGTCCCCACTGAACTACTCAATTACTGAATTACTGAACTACTGAATTACTGAAATACTGAATTATTGAATTACTGAATTACTGAACTACTGAATGGCTGTTTTGGCTATAAATAAAAGATGGGTGGTCTCTGACTTTTGCTCAGTGCTGTATATGTAACTACAGGTCCTGATTAGTACACAAGCCACCCCCCTGTGTGTGTGTGTGTGTGTGTTTACTGTAACCTAAATACACAGGATGAAAGAGGCCTGTATGTGTTTGTTCCTCAGTGGGTCAGCAGCTTCTAGTCACACTTCCCCACTATCACCATCGCAGAGAGGGGGGATCACTGAGAGCTGAATGACCCACTTTAACTCTCGGAGAAGGATTTGAAGAAAGAGAAAAGAACACTGCTGAAATCTTGTACTTTACTTTCAATGGAACCAGATCTTCATACAAAGTCAGTTATATGTGTTTATGTTTATATATATATATATATATATATATATATATATATATATATATATATATATATATATATATATATATATATATATATATGTAGTAGAGATGTACCGATCGAGGGCTATATGCCACAGCAGGGCTATAAGTATTTATTAGCGCAAGCAAGTCATGAAACATGGTCTAAACTGGTTTATTACCATTTGTAACGAGCTCATATAAAACAGCATAATACTTTTAACAAAATTAACAGTAAATAAACAAAGTAAATCAAACAAATATCTCCAAATACTGCAATCATTACATTTAGACCCTTAAAAGTAAAAAAGCTAATTAAATAAATACAGTAAAAACTGCAGTCATTAAACGCAGACTCTGTTATTTTAAACTAAATCTGTAATCATTAAATGTAGAATATTGAATTGTAGCTGCTGTTCTGTTTGTACCGGTCAGATCTGGTCTGTAGGTGTTCTGGGTTATTAGTTTTGTGTTAGCTGTGTGTTCTAGCTCTGCTGTTTACTGATACTCACTGTATTCAGCTGTGTTCAGTGCTGTATCAGATTAGTAGTTAAATATCTTTGGTTCCCAGGAGAGACGCTGATTTTACTAATTTTAAAAACGTCCTGGATGAGTCTGTGTAATAACTTCCAGACGGACGACATGTTTTCTATCAGCACATACTGTTCTCGTGAGGCCGCTGTTTTAGTCAGTCTGAGGAAAATGAAAGAGTATGTATTTCCACCTAGTGGTTCAGGTAGGAATTGCAGGGAGCTGGCTGTGGAGGGCTCCTCTTCCTGGATGAAACACTAGCTGGAAATACAGAAATTAAACTCATTTGTTTAACGTCATCAAACGGCTCTCGGGATCGACTAAATTGGAGAAATATCGGCCGATTACCGATCACATATTTTGATTAAAAATCAAATCATATTTTGATAAAAACTGGCTCAATCACTATTATAAAAGTTCTATTAATTTAATTATTGATGAAAATAATAATTATTACCCTAAAGGGGATCTATTGTGCTTTTTAAGGGTTTTTCTCTTTTAATGTGTTGTAGCTTTCAGTGCATGTAAACAGTCTGCTGTAAAATTATAAAGCCCAAAGCTTCACTCCGTTGCCTCACTGGAACTCCAACCCTTTCTCTGTTACAAGGTGACGTCATCTCGTAACAAAATCCTTATTGCCCATCTGATGAATGACCTGACAATTACTGCCAACGTAACCTGGGGTGCCCTCACACAGAAAGCTAACACAGTTAAAACTGACCACTTAGAAACGTCCAGTCTAGCGTGCGAAGGTGGATCTACTAACTTGTTCTACCGGACTTTCAGGATCAGACTCTGACTCAAACTGATCCAGCAGAACTAACGCCACTGTGTGGAGGCAGAGCTTGTAGCAAGCAGGTTGCCGCTCTGGACCAAATCAGAGTGGACCAGCTGACCAATCAGGGCACGTTAGCCTCATCAGTAGGCGGGGCTTAAAGACACAGGAGCTCTAACAGAGGGTTTCAGAGAGAGAGTGAGCGCAGATGTACAGTAAATCTGTTTGTACATACAGTTATAAACACTGTAAATGAGCAGGTTCCCTTTAAATAGTATATTTTATATTTTATTTACGGCCACCTCCTTATTCTCCACGCAGGAAAAACCCTGAAACTGAGACAGGAGCTTCAGTTCCGACAGCAGTGATATACTAGCCTGTGGCTGTAACAGTACCGTGCAAGTTGAAGATAACAGTGAGTGTTTTGTGCTGTGGATTATATAATATATAATAAAGAATAATAAAATAAAAAACATCTCTGCAATGGGAAATTTAACAGGAGAAGCCAAACACTTGCATAACTTTTAACGTACGATCATGTACAGAGATTTTATTCCAATTTAAATATGGAGCATTTCTATTGGAGTCTCAAAAAGTCTCTAAAACTGAAACCCAAGTCATATCGAACCAAATTACAGGTTCTCTGAAAACGTTACAGTCCTAGTAAATACCAGGAAACACAAAGATTAACACGCACGCTTCCTGCCCTGCTGTAACTGGAACCGCAAACATCTCAAAGCTTACGATCCAGCTCCACCGCAGATCCTTCATTCTGAGCATTAACATCGATTTCAGTGGAGCCCCAAAGTCCAGCCTTACCTCAGCACGCACTCCATAATCCAGAAACAGCCCGAGTTCAGAGTACAGACGGAGTGGAGCGGCGAGAGCGGCACTGATAATCCAGCGAGAGAGTAAAACTGGAGGAGGGCGGCGGGAGTGCTCGCCGTGTGTTTGAGTGAGTTAGTGTGAGAGTGAGTGGTTTTAAACAGTAGGTGTCCTCCCTGACGTGATGTCACAGCTGACTAAAGTGACTCAGTGGGTTCAGTCTGCGGCTCTCTGACACGCTGACACACACACAGGCTATGAATGGAGTAATACGATATCTCTCTCTCTCTCTCTCACACACACACACACACACACACACACACACACACACACACACACACACACACACACTAACAACAAACAGAGAAAATCAGACACAATGGCATGAATGTAAAGAACTTCACTCAGAGACAAAGAGCAGTATGTTGATGGTGCACACACACACACACATTCACACACACACACACACATTTGTTTTATATTCTGTCAGGACACCTGCATAATAAATGTTATAATACTTAATATTAATATATTAATAATAATTATAATAATTATATTATTATATTATACTTATACACTACACCCACCACCTCACTGTCCACTGTATCAGCTCCACTGACCATACAGGACCTCCACTCACTGTCCACTGTATCAGCTCCACTGACCATACAGGACCTCCACTCACTGTCCACTGTATCAGCTCCACTGACCATACAGGACCTCCACTCACTGTCCACTGTATCAGCTCCACTGACCATACAGGACCTCCACTCACTGTCCACTGTATCAGCTCCACTGACCATACAGGACCTCCACTTACAGACTGTAGTTCATCTGATTCTCTGTATACTTCATTACTCTGTTCTTTAATGATCAGGACCCCCACAGGACCACCATAGACAAGGTATTATTAGAGAGGTGGGTTATTCTCAGCACTGCAGTGACGCTGATGTAGT
>CM038711.1:43545469-43567969 GCA_021613375.1 Megaleporinus macrocephalus
CCTTCATCTCTCTCTTTCTCTCTCTCTTTTTCTTTCCTTCTCTCTCCTTTCCTCCCTTGCTCTCTTTCTCATTTTCTCTCTCACTCTTTCTTGCTCTCTCTCCCCTCTCTTTCTTTCTCTCAATTTTCTCCTTTCTCTCTTTCCCTCTCTCCTTCTCTCTTTTCTTTTCTCTCTCTTTTGCTCTCTCATTGTCTTTTCTCTCTCTCATTCTTTTTTTCTTTCTCTCTCCTTCCCTCTCTCTCTTTCTCTTTTCCGCCCTCTCACTCGCTCTTGCTCTCTCTCTCCTCTCTTTTTTCTCTCATTTCTCTCCTTTCTCTCTCTCTTTCCCCTTTCTCTCTCTCTCACGCTATCATTCTTTCTCTTTTTCTTTCCCTCGCTCTCTCTCTTGCTCTCTCGTTTTCTCTCACTCTTTCTTTCTCTCTTTCTCTCTCTCACTCTCTCTTGCTTTTTCTCTCTCACTCACTCTTGCTCTTTTTCTCTCTCTCACTTTCTCTTGCTCTTTCTCCTCTTTTTTCTCTTGCTCTCTCTCCCCTCTCTTTTCTCTCTTTCTTTCTCTCATTTCTCTCCTTTCTCTCTCCCTTTCCCCTTTCTCTCTCTCAAGCTGTCATTCTTTCTCTTTCTTTCTCTCGCTCTCTCTCTTGCTCTCTCGTTCTCTATTTTCTCTCTCACTCTTTCTTTCTCTCTCCTTCCCCCTCTTTCTCTTTTTCTCTCTCTCACTCTCTCTTGCTTTTTCTCTCTCTCACTCTTGCGCTTTTTCTCTCTCTCACTTTCTCTTGCTCTTTCTCCTCTTTTTTTCTCTTGCTCTTTCTCCTCTCTCATTCTCTCTTGCTCTTTCTCCTCTCTTTACTCTCTTGCTCATTCTCCTCTCTTTACTCTCTTGCTCATTCTCCTCTCTTTTCTCTCTTGCTCTTGCTCTTTCTCTCTCTTGCTCGTTCTCTTTCTCTCTCTTGCTCGTTCTCTTTCTCTCTCTTGCTCTTTCTCTTTCTCTCTCTTGCTCTTTCTCTTTCTCTCTCTTGCTCTTTCTCTTTCTCTCTCTTGCTCTTTCTCTTTCTCTCTCTTGCTCTTTCTCTTTCTCTCTCTTGCTCTTTCTCTTTCTCTCTCTTGCTCTTTCTCTCTCTTGCTCTTTCTCTCTCTTGCTCTTTCTCTTTATTTTCAAATACAAACGTATCTTTCCTTTATTAAGTAAACACACTGATTAGAAAATTATCATATACGTCTACAGAATGCAAGAATGGATGGTGTTGGTATATGAAAGTGATTATACTAAGCAGGAATCATAACTAAACACAGTAATATCTACAGAATGACATCACTGGGATGGATGGACGTCCAATTCTCTGTTTGAGAGAAATTACAGAGTCAGAATTGTCCACGGTGGCGCTGACAGGACTCTGACTGGTTATGAAGTTATGGAGACACCTGAAACACAGTTCTATGATATTTTTCAGAAGATTCTGGTCTCAGATTCACGCTCTACAGTTTAACTTTCCCTCTCGAGGTCCAATAATAACATACGAATCAGAAAGGTCATAATTAATCTCCTTTTAAACAAGCTGTTATTGTTACCGTACCTTTAAGACTGATATATTCTAAATCATCTCTGTTCTAATTGGCTGTGCTCTATTGTACTTCATTCAAAAAGCTAAAACACGGCTTAAAAATCTAATTGTAAGTGGGCGGAGCTAAACTGCTGAATTGATGGATATATGCAAATGAATCAAACAAAGTCAAAGCAGGCGGTTGGACTGCAGTATGAAGGAAACAGTACATTCTGAAAATTTTAAAGGAGCAATCTGTAAAATGGCTCAACATTCTGATCTTAAATGATGTAACCAGGAGCAGCACCTTCAACACGACCGACAAGAGATTCGAATACGGCATCGAGGCAGCAGCACTACTTCCTCATCCTCACATACTGGACTGATTCCACTCCACAGTACAGTGACTCACTATCACCTCTTCAGGTAAAAAGTGGTACTACAGTAACTCACTATCACCTCTTCAGGTACACAGTGGTACTACAGTAACTCACTATCACCTCTTCAGGTAAAACGTGGTACTACAGTAACTCACTATCACCTCTTCAGGTACACAGTGGTACTACAGTAACTCACTATCACCTCTTTAGGTACAAAGTGGTATTACAGTAACTCACTATCACCTCTTTAGGTAAAAAGTGGTATTACAGTGACTTACCATCACCTCTTCAGGTACAAAGTGGTACTACAGTAACTCACTATCAACTCTTTAGGTAAAAAGTGGTACTACAGTAACTCACTATCACCTCTTTAAGTAAAAAGTGGTACTACAGTAACTCACTATCACCTCTTTAGGTAAAAAGTGGTACTACAGTAACTTACCATCACCTCTTTAGGTAAAAAGTGGTACTACATTAACTCACTATCAACTCTTTAAGTAAAAAGTGGTACTACAGTAACTCACTATCACCTCTTTAGGTAATTAGTGGTACTACAGTAACTCACTATCACCTCTTTAGGTAAAAAGTGGTATTACAGTGACTCACTATCACCTCTTCAGGTGCAAAGTGGTATTACAGTGACTTACTATTGCCTCTTCAAGTACACAGTGATATTACAGTGACTCACTATCACCTCTTCAGGTAAAAAGTGGTATTACAGTGACTCACTATTGCCTCTTCAGGTACACAGTGGTATTACAGTGACTCACTATCACCTCTTCAGGTACAAAGTGGTATTACAGTGACTTACTATTGCCTCTTCAAGTACACAGTGATATTACAGTTACTCACTATCACCTCTTCAGGTACAAAATGGTATTACAGTGACTTACTATTGCCTCTTCAAGTACACAGTGATATTACAATTACTCACTATCACCTCTTCAGGTAGAAAGTGGTATTACAGTGACTCACTATCACCTATTCAAGTACAAAAATGGTACTACAAGACAGGATGGATCGGGGCTAGCTGATTGGCATGCTAGCTTTAGTGAATATCTCTGCACCTCCATACATAAGTATCTTTGACACACAGTCAAAACTGCCATTTCTTCATATTCTTTTAACTTTATTACATTTTGTAATGTTTTATACTAAAACATGTCACAGATTACACCTTTAATTTACATTGTACTTAAAAACAAAAAAGTGAGTCACTTTTCCATGATATGGGCCCTTTACACATGCAGCACTATGTGTTGGTGTTTTATAGCAAAATCGCTCCTAAACAAAATGCATTTCTTGTTAGATTTTTTGATATAAGAATTCAGAACATGAACGTTAAAAACATCCATCACTAACAATCCCCATAAAAACGTACGTGTAGGTTCACTGGCGGTTTTCACAGCAAGTAAAATGTGTACATTCATGTTGTAGACATGGTGACCCCTGGTTACCATCACCAGCACTGTAAAGAAATCTGAACCATTTCACACCAAACTCACTCTGAACGACTGTATTTACATCTCAGCCACTGAAAAAATGTGAAAATTCTGTGAAATTCCCCTTTAAAAAAAATAAATAACCTTATTTAAATATAACACTGCAGCTCTGCTGGTACATTCTTTCCTTTCTGACTTAAAACCTCAGAACTGTGACGATCACGATAATGTCTCATGACTTTTGCCACAGTGTGTATAAATAAGATGCATTAATGTCTATTATTCTGGTATGTATCGCTGCTCACGGGTGATTTATGGAAATACTGCTTAGTCATCTGTACATCATCACCGCTGTTACAGAAACACTAAAGAGATGGAAAACAATTCCTTACTTCAAAAGAAATCTATGTAACAGCTTCCCAGATTCGATCTGACAGCGAGAAAAAGCATTAACTCCAATCAGGAGTGGAAGAGTGACCTGTTTCTGACTCACTCTGTTCCGGGAGTGCTCATAAAAACACACATGCAGAGCCATAACAGCCTATGACACAATATCACACCACAGAGGCCTATTGTGACCCCATCTCTCTCTCTCTCTCTCTCTCTCTCTCCTCCTTATCTTAGTCTGTCTTTTATTCATACTCGTTGGACTTTGTACTCAAAATCTCTCGCTCGTGCAGCTGAAATGTAAATCAAGTTCAGCTTTTTAAGTCTTCCAGCCACTTTTCATGAAGGCTGATCAATTTATGTCGTGTTATTTATTCAAGAAGTAATAAATTTGCACTACACATTCAAATAAATTAACATACATGTCTGTACCCACCTCTAACATTCAGGCTGTCCCACCCCACACAGCACAAACACGGCTCTGCTACCACAATCAAAAAATATATCTATATTTATATGCATGTGAAGTAGATACCGCAGCTCTTTCCTCCCTGCTGCTGTTAAGCTCTACAACCAGCACCTCCCCAAGCAGAGCAGCAAACATTCTCCATCATAAACACACTATATGTACATATTATATGTAACTCAATGTACAATATACATTGCCGTACCTCATTAGCTGTATACTTCTCCTACTGACAGCCTGGATCAGCAGTGTTTATGTAACCTGTGCAATATCTACCATTCATCGTCTAGTCAATAGCTGTGTGATACCTATTGGTGCAGTTATATATGTAAACGTGTGAACTCTTATTGTCATTTTTTAAAATTCTGATAAAAATATATTTTGATAGTTTATCATACGTTATGTTGCTCATTCTGTGCCTTTGTCTACCTCTAGCTTTATTATTTTATTATTTACAGATGTTATATTTATTTATTAGATATTAGATGTTATAACCCTGTCAAGCCAACCGCTCCTCAGTGCTGTTACTTTAGGCTGAATTTGCAACCCTTTCACTCACAACCCTGTTAACCTTTCAGTAAGTAAATCACTGAGTCAAATACTGTATTTTACTCACTTTACTTTATTAATAAAGTGACTCACCCACCCACCCGTTTACCCACCTATCCCCCCACCTACCTACCTATTTACTCAACTTCCCACCCATCCACCTACCTTTCTAAATACCCATCTACCTTCCTACCTCCCCACCCAACCACCCACTCCCCTACCTACCTACTCACCTATCCATCCATCTACCTACCCACAAACCTACCTACCCACCCACTTACCCACCCATCTACCTACCCACCCATCCATCCACCTACCTACCCACAAACCTACCTACCCACACACCTACCCACCTATCTAAATACCTATCTACCTTCCTACCTCCCCAACCAAACACCCATTCACCTACCTACCTACCCACCCATCCATCCACCTACCTACCCACAAACCTACCTACCCACCCACTTACCCACCCATCTACCTACTCACCTATCCATCCACCTACCTACCCACAAACCTACCTACCCACACACCTACCCACCTATCTAAATACCTATCTACCTTCCTACCTCCCCAACCAAACACCCATTCACCTACCTACCTACCCACCCATCCATCCACCTACCTACCCACAAACCTACCTACCCACCCATCTACCTACTCACCTATCCATCCACCTACCTACCGACAAACCTACCTACCCACCCATCTATCTACCCACCCATCCATCCACCTACCTACCCACAAACCTACCTACCCACAAACCTACCTACCCACCTATCTAAATACCTATCTACCTTCCTACCTCCCCACCCAACCACCCACTCACCTACCTACCTACCCACCCATCCATCCACCTACCTACCCACAAACCTACCTACCCACAAACCTACCTACCCACCCACCTACCTACCCACCCATCTATCCACCTACCTACCCACCCATCCATCCACCTACCTACCGACCTACCCACCCATCTACCTACCCACCTATCCATCCACCTACCTACCTACCCACCCACCCATCCACCTACCTACCCACCCACCAACCCACCTACCTACCCACCCATCCATCCACCTACCTACCCACAAACCTACCTACCCACACACCTACTCACCTATCTAAATACCTATCTACCTTCCTACCTCCCCAACCAACCACCCACTTACCTACCTACTTACCTACCCATCCATCCACCTACCTACCCACAAACCTACCTACCCACCACCTATCCATCCATCTACCTACCAACCCAGTCATCCACCCACCTATATAAATACCAACCCACCCACCTAAATATCTATCTACCTTCCTAACCACCCATCTATCCACCTACCTACCCACTAATCTACCCAGCCATCCACCCACCTACCTAAATACCCATCTACCCAACCATCTTCCATATCTACCTACATACCCACCTACCTAAATACCCATCTACCTACTCACCCACCTAGTGCATTAATACCATGTTCAGTCCTGTTAGCCACTCATTTACAGTGAAAACAGCTCATATACTATTTGCTTTGATAGTCTGGGGTGCAAAAATAATATTTTCTTTTATTTATTTTTTTTAAAGCTTAAAATGAACTATGTTGATGGAAAGTACCTTCTGCTGTGTGTCTCTGAAGTGTTTTCTATATAATGACAGAGAGCAAAAATGACTTCTGTGTGGAGTGTGTATGTTCTCCCCGTGTTTGAGTGGGTTCCTCCGGGTACTCCGGTTTCCTCCCACAGTCCAAACACATGCATGTTAGGATCCTCACTCTAAACTGCCTGTAGGTGTGAGTGTGTGCGTGAGTGTGTGTTAGTTATGTGATGGCCTGGTGAACTGTCCATGGTGTACCCCTCCCTCACCCGATGATGCTGGGATTGGCTCCAGCCTCCGCCATGACCAAGGCTAGCGGGATAAAGGAGAAGATAATGGATGAATGGAGCTGCATAAGTTCATATGTCTGGGGCGTCCAGGAGAAATCTGGAACTACAAGATATGATCCACATATATATATATATATATATATATATATATATATATATATATATATACCTATACCACACACAGCAAGTTTGGCTCTGTCTATTCATTTTAAAGCTATAAGGATTGTTTCAGCTCTGAAAGCTTTCTGAATGAATAAGGAGTTCTTTGTTTCTTGGTATCTGCATGTCTCAGTGTTTGTTCTAAACAATACAAATCAACAGGTGAGCGAACACAAAGACACTGTTTTTAACATGAAGGTTTCGTAAAAGCTCTTCTGTTAAACTACAGAGAAGTGTCTGGTCAGCAGTGGGACAGAGAGCGTGAGGTGTGGCATCTGTGGAAGCTTTGATGCAGGTGGGGTTTTCCAGCCTACGTGAGAGCAAACAGAGAGCCCTTTGACAAAAGAGACGTCACTCCACCTGCTAAGAATAGCACCTTCATACCACATCACACTCCAGAGTCACTGGACTAACCTCAAGCTGCTTTTATTTATTATTATATTGAACATTATTTCATGATTTTTGGCAATTTTAATTCATATAGTCAACTTTACAGGAGAGATTAAAAACTGCCTCCTGTTCTAATGTAAGTCAATGGAACCGGAATTCTTTCCAAGCTATTTTGGAGCATTTCTATTGGTCCATTAACCATGAACACCACAACGTAAACAGCAGCTGACGTGTTTAGACGATATTGAAATAAAATTTTAAAAAAAGAGAAAAATTGAGATGTTTTTCACTGGACAGCGACGATATGTGAACATTTTATTTCAGCTAGTAAATATTTAATTCTTTCTATTAGAAATTTGATTTTTATTTTTTATTTACACTCCACAGATCAACTCACACACACTCACTCTCTCACTTTCACACTTTTACACTCACTCTCACTAACACACTCTCACACAGATGCTCACACACTCTCACTCACACACTTTCTTTCTCACTCACACACACACTCTCTCTCACACACACTAACACACAGATAGAGACCCACACACAGACACTCTCTCTCACTCACTCACACAGAGACCCACACACACACTCTCACACACACACACTCTCACACACACACTCTCACACACAGATAGACACACACACACTCTCACACACAGATAGACAGACACACACACTCTCACTCACTCACACACACACAGATAGAGACCCCCACACACACACTTTCTCTTACTCACGCACACACAGATAGAGACCCACACACTCTCTCACTCACTCACACACTCACACACAGATAGAGACCCCCCCACACACACTTTCTCTTACTCACTCACACACAGAGACCCACACACACTTTCACATACAGATAGAGACCCACACACACACACACACACACACACTCTCTCTCTCTCACTCACTCACACTCAGATAGAGACCCACACACACTCTCTCTCACACACTCACACACAGATAGAGACCCATACACACACACTCTGACATACAGATAGAGACCCACACACACACTCTCTCTCACACACAGATAGAGACCCAAACACACACACACACTCACACACAGATAGACACACACACACACTCCCACTCATACACTCTCTCACACACCTCTGCATCGCTGCACACACACACAGTTATCTGACAGAATGCCACGGCCCTTTAACGGCTGTCTGATTAACCTGTGCGCTGTAATGAGCACAAACCAGATACAATTACTGTAACACACGAAACAGCCGGCAGCTAAGCAGCTGCAGAACCAACACCTGATTAAACATTCAACAGAAAACACTCATCCACAATTCATGAACACGTCCAAGGACAGAATTCACAAATCACACATCCCGAAACGACCGCAATAGAAACAACAGCATATATTTCAATATATAGCACATAGAAACACACTATCAGTCAAAAGTTTGTGCACACCCAGTCGCGCTGTTCTTATCTGAACTATATTAATAGTAATAATATTAGTGAATAAGTGTGACGAGATCAAAACTATAGAATAGTCGGTATGGAATTATTCCTGGAGCAGAATTAAACATCTGGTTGTGTTTAAATAACGTTTAGAGGGTCTTTTAGAAATGAGCTCATTTGCTCTGATTTGCTCACATGAGCTGCTTCTCTAACAGGACTGAAGAAGATAGTGTAGATGCTGAGATTTTGTTCTGATAAACAGGTTTGGGGGGTTTTATAGCTCTTATCAAAAATATTTTATTATTTTATTATTTTTTATATTATTTATTTTTATATTTAAATACAGTCAAATGTTTGTTTTAGTAATATAATCTCCAACTTCACTATTTACACAATTACAAATACACTATTTGCCTTCCAACACAACAAAATGTCTTTATAATATATATATATATATATATATATATATATATATATATATATATATATATATATATATATATATATATATATATACACACATTAACTTTAATCTAATGCTTGGCCATGAGGAACATAGATGCATAGATACATCACAGCCTCAAACACCACTCCCAGTGTTTATATGTTATATATTACATTGAATTAGAGACTGACTGGATATAAACTGGCCTACAGAGATATTAAATTAAAGAAGAATGACAGAGAACCGGTATCTGACTGGTACTCGGTATCGGCTGATGTCCTGAATTCAGGTGCTGTAATCAGGATCAGGAGAGAAAGCATCCCTAGTCGTAAGCTGTGGCTTCTTCTTATCTGCCTCCAGACACACACAGGACTCTATGAACCCCTCCCTCCCTCTCTCTCTCTCTCTCCTCATCTTGCTGCATGGTTGCTCTGTGCGTCTCTCAGGAACGTCCTGAAGCCTGTGTTTTCCTGCAGTAAGGCCCGCGTTCTCGTGAGACACTGCTCAGTGTAACTGAAACCTAATCCTCCTCCCGCTAAGACGAGCGCCTTCATGCGCTGAAAAGAAACATGTAACTGGAGGTATCTGATACAAACACCTTCTCCAGTCACACGGGGGAGATATGAGAGCCAGCACGCAAGTGGGAGGCGATTACAGAGAGTGAGGAACAGATAGATTCCCATCACAGAACAGCAAAGAGAGAAACGTCAGTAAATCCTCTCTAACACACGACTGCTCAAAAAAGCACTGGGTGCACAAGCTGAAATGATACTGACAATTATCCAATATTTTATATGCATTTCTTAAATCTTAGGTCCATCCTGTCGAAACCTGAAGGTAAGAAAGTATTATTTTAGAGTAATATAACTATTACTCTAAAGCATAACTATAGCCTACATGTAGCACACACATAACTATAGTCTACATAGATCATAACTATAGTCTACACATAGCATAACTATAGTCTACACATAGCATATCTATAGTCTACACATAGCATATCTATAGTCTACACATAGCATATCTATAGTCTACACATAGCCTAACTATAGTCTACACATAGCATAACTATAGTCTACACATAGCCTAACTATAGTCTACACATAGCATATCTATAGTCTACATGGATCATAACTATAGTCTACACATAGCATAACTATAGTCTACACATAGCCTAACTATAGTCTACACATAGCATATCTATAGTCTACACATAGCATATCTATAGTCTACACATAGCATATCTATAGTCTACACATAGCATAACTATAGTCTACACATAGCATAACTATAGTCTACACATAGCCTAACTATAGTCTACACATAGCATATCTATAGTCTACATGGATCATAACTATAGTCTACACTTAGCATAAACTATAGTCTACACATAGCCTAACCTATAGTCTACACATAGCATATCTATAGTCTACACATAGCATATCTATAGTCTACACATAGCATATCTATAGTCTACACATAGCATAACTATAGTCTACACATAGCATAACTATAGTCTACACATAGCCTAACTATAGTCTACACATAGCATATCTATAGTCTACATGGATCATAACTATAGTCTACACATAGCATAACTATAGTCTACACATAGCCTAACTATAGTCTACACATAGCATATCTATAGTCTACAATAGCATAACTATAGTCTACACATAGCATACTCTATAGTCTACACATAGCCTAACTATGTCTACACATAGCCATAACTATAGTCTACACATACCGCATAACTATAGCTACCATAGTAGCATAACTATAGTCTACACATAGCCCTAACTATAGTCTAACACATAGCATAACTATAGTCTACACATAGTCATAACTATAGTCTACATAGACATAACTATAGTCTACACATAGCATAACTATAGTCTACACATAGCCTAACTATAGTCTACACATAGTATATCTATAGTCTACACATAGCATATCTATAGTCTTCACATAGCATATCTATAGTCTACACATAGCCTAACTATAGTCTACACATAGCATAACTATAGTCTACACATAGATCATAACTATAGTCTACACATAGCATAACTATAGTCTACATAGATCATAACTATAACCTACACATAGCATAACTATAGTCTACACATAGCATAACTATAGTCTACACATAGCATATCTATAGTCTACACATAGCATATCTAGTCTACACATAGCATATCTATAGTCTACACATAGCATATCTATAGTCTACAATATCTATACATACATATAGTCTACACATAGTATATCTATAGTCTACACATAGCATAACTATAGTCTACACATAGCATAACTATAGTCTACACATAGCATATCTATAGTCTACATAGATCATAACTATAGTCTACACATAGCATAACTATAGTCTACACATAGCCTAACTATAGTCTACACATAGCATATCTATAGTCTACATAGATCATAACTATAGTCTACACATAGCATAACTATAGTCTACACATAGCATATCTATAGTCTACATAGATCATAACTATAGTCTACACATAGCCTAACTATAGTCTACACATAGCATATCTATAGTCTACATAGATCATAACTATTGTCTACACATAGCATAACTATAGTCTACACATAGCCTAACTATAGTCTACACATAGCATATCTATAGTCTACATAGATCATAACTATAGTCTACACATAGCCTAACTATAGTCTACACATAGCATAACTATAGTCTACACATAGCATATCTATAGTCTACATAGATCATAACTATAGTCTACACATAGCATAACTATAGTCTACACATAGCATATCTATAGTCTACACATAGCATATCTATAGTCTACACATAGCATATCTATAGTCTACATAGATCATAACTATAGTCTACACATAGCATAACTATAGTCTACACATAGCATATCTATAGTCTACACATAGCATATCTATAGTCTACACATAGCATATCTATAGTCTACATAGATCATAACTATAGTCTACACATAGCATAACTATAGTCTACACATAGCATAACTATAGTCTACACATAGCATAACTATAGTCTACACATAGCATAACTATAGTCTACACATAGCATAACTATAGTCTACACATAGCATAACTATAGTCTACACAAAGCTTCATTCCTTTATCATCACCACCACTGTTCCTTCATCCCTTCATTCCTTTATCATCACCACCACTGTTCCTTCATCCCTTCATTCCTTTATCATCACCAACACTGTTCCTTCATCCCTTCATTCCTTTATCATTACCAACACTGTTCCTTCATCCTTCATTCCTTTATCATCACCAACACTGTTCCTTCATCCCTTCATTCCTTTACCATCACCAACACTGTTCCTTCATCCCTTCATTCCTTTATCATCACCAACACTGTTCATTCATCCCTTCATTCCTTTATCATCACCAACACTGTTCCTTCATCCCTTCATTCCTTTATCATCACCAACACTGTTCCTTCATCCCTTCATTCCTTTATCATCACCAACACTGTTCCTTCATCCCTTCATTCCTTTATCATCACCAACACTGTTCCTTCATCCCTTCATTCCTTTATCATCACCAACACTGTTCCTTCATCCCTTCATTCCTTTATCATCACCAACACTGTTCCTTCATCCCTTTCTCATTAGACACTGAATAACCAATGTGCAGTGATTACCTTACTTATATTTTGGAAAATATTAATCTGATAGGAGGCTATATTACGAGGATATATTTGAATGCTGGGTTTCTCAACCAAATTACAACCATATGCAGCCAAATGAACGCCTGTTACCGCACAGGACCACCACAACCTTAACTTAGACCCTCAGTAACAGCAGGGCTGAATGAATCCAGTCTTACTCATCAGAAAAAAAACACTTCAGACTGAAGAGGAGTGCTGAGCTCTTCCAGGACGTCGTTAAACTGACCACACAGGGATGACTTTCCTCCAGTCGTTCCCCCGAGTGAGTCACTCACTCACATACAGGACCGGAACAGAACAACTACAGTCAGAACAAACACACGGTGCGACTCAGAGCCGCTGATACAGTCGTGGTTATCTGTGCAGGACCGGTCAGTCACTACACTGTAGTATATAATATAACGTGTGTAGTAACGCAGGACGTATGTCGGCTCACGGTGTCGAGTACAGCTGTTTTCTCCACTCACTTCCTGGAAGATCAGTCAGCTTAGCAACAGCAGCACATCAGCTACACCAGAGACACTCACTGAATATACCCACCAGAGAGAGAGAGAGAGAGAGAGAGAGAGAGAGAGAGAGAGGGAGAGAGAGAGAGAGAGAGAAAATTTGAGCCAACAGCAAACAATAAACTCTCTGAATCCCTTGAAAGACCAGGATCACTGGGGGCAGTGGATCACTGGGGGCAGTGGATCACTAAGAGCGGTGGATCACTAGGGGCGGTGGATCACTAAGAGCGGTGGATCACTAGGGGCGGTGGATCACTAAGAGCGGTGGATCACTAAGAGCGGTGGATCACTAGGGGCAGTGGATCACTAGGGGCAGTGGATCACTAGGGGCGGTGGATCACTAAGAGCGGTGGATCACTAGGGGCGGTGGATCACTAAGAGCGGTGGATCACTAGGGGCGGTGGATCACTAAGAGCGGTGGATCACTAAGAGCGGTGGATCACTAGGGGCAGTGGATCACTAGGGGCGGTGGATCACTAAGAGCGGTGGATCACTAGGGGCAGTGGATCACTAAGAGCGGTGGATCACTAAGAGTGGTGGATCACTAAGAGCGGTGGATCACTAGGGGCGGTGGATCACTAAGAGCGGTGGATCACTAAGAGCGGTGGATCACTAGGGGCAGTGGATCACTAAGAGCGGTGGATCACTAGGGGCAGTGGATCACTAAGAGCGGTGGATCACTAAGAGCGGTGGATCACTGATTAAATTGAAATTTTATGTGAAAATTTACATGTGACATCACAAAAACATCCTGATTTTGCAGCTTAGCCTGCACATACGGTCTGAGAGCTGAACAGGAGGCTTTAAAGCTCTTACAACGTTTACATACATCAGCCGCTTATTTCAGCGTGAAAATCAGCTTCAGTAATCAGTGAGAGACTGTCTTGTGTGGTTTCTGACGCTGTACCGCTCACTGTTATCTATAAACACAGACTTATTTTAAGCCTTTCAAGAGCCACTGAAGTGCGAAGGCTGCTGGAGCTGTGAAACGATCCTGTTCCTGCGATACACGACTGATAAACGAGTAAGCAGGTACAAAAACAGAAAATGGAGAGAAACGGAGAAAAGTAGAAAATCACACAGCTTCTGTAAAAAAGGCCTCTATGATCTTCCCTGGAGATCAGACGGCGTGTGGAAAATAACATCCAGATTTAACACACACACACACACACACACACACACACACACATACACACACACACACACACACACTTTTTATCCCCCTGCAGACACAACAATTACCCCCCTTTACAAGTTCAAAGGAGTAATTCAGACACCTAATGCGGAAAGAGACGGGGGAGAAGAGGAGAGTGAGAGAAGCAGAAAGAAAAACTCCCTGCAAAGACTTGTGTTAAGCATGTGTTGGTTTGCCTACATTTTGCAGGACTAAGACAAAAACTAACACAGGCCTGTAAAAAAAACTGGGTCCAACTGGGAGATACTAGAGTTTCAGTTTAGGCAATATATATATATATATTAGAGATGGACCAATCAGCGTTTTTGAGGCCGATTCCAGAGCCGATCGAGGGCGGAGCTATATGCCACAGTAGGGCTACATGTAGTTATTAGATAGATAGATAGATGGATAGATAGATAGATAGATAGATAATCAGTTATACTTAGATAGATAGATAGATAGATAGATAGATAGATAGATAGATAGATAGATAGATATACTTAGATAGATAGATAGATAGATAGATAGATAGATAAACAGTTATACTTAGATAGATAGATAGATAGATAGATAGATAGATAAACAGTTATACTTAGATAGATAGATAGATAGATAGATAGATAAACAGTTATACTTAGATAGATAGATAGATAGATAGATAGATAGATAGATAAACAGTTATACTTAGATAGATTTTATTTTTTAGATAGATAAATAAAGTCATGAAACATGGTCTGAACTGGATTATTACCATTTTTAACGAGCTCATATGAAACAGCATATGTATTCAGCCGCGTGGTGTACTCTTAAATGCTGTATCAGATTAGTATAGTGTTAAATGTCTTTGTCTTGGTTCCCCCACGAGATACGCAACTGTTCTCGCGACGCCGCTGCTTTAGTCAGAAAACGTAAGGGTATTTATTTCCACCTAGTGGTTCAGATAGGAATTGCAGGGAGCTGGCCGGAGAGCTTCTCTTCCTGGATGAAACACTAGCTGGAAATACAGAAATTAAGCTCATTTGTTTAACACCATCGATCGGATCTCGTGATCGGCTAAATTGGAGAAATAACGGCTGATCAAAGATCACGTTTTAAATCAAAATCGGCCGATACCGATACATAGCCGATCGATCCTTCCATCTCTAATATATTAATATATATATTGTGGTGAATTAGGTCTCAATACGATATATTATGCTGTTCTGAATACTTGTATATACTGACTAACTGTAACACAGTATATACAGATACTGAATAAACATCACTGTAATAGTAATAGTATTTAATAGTATTAAATAACAGTACTTATTTATTTTACTTCTGGTTCCACAGTATATCTCCGTTCCGACTGATCCTATGTCTGAGAATTTTTTTTTTCAACCTTTAATTTAACCAGGCAAGTCATTAAAAAACATATTCTTATTTACAATAACAGCCTGGCAAAATAAATATTATGTCTTATATTTAGGGTCCTAGAACATAGTGCAGGGACCGTATTGCAACTGTTGCTTCTTTTTCTTCTTCTTCTTATTATTATTATTTTTCTATGAAGACCCTCTAATGAATTCTGACTCTCATGTTTACCAAATTGGCCCATTATGGGTACACTGATCCTCATTATGACCTGCGAAGGGTTAAACTCTGAGAACCAAACCACTTTACATATACAGTAGATGGGTACATATGAAATTAAGCATGCATCATGTTTACATTTCTCATGCTCTATATGTAAGTAAGGCCTGACTGGGCTGAACCTGCTTGGACCCACTCATTGCTGCTTGAGGCTATGCTGTGTATTATATTTGCCATACCGTCCACCTCCACTAGGGGTCACACAGTCCAGTCAACAAGACACTTCACTGCTCGGCGATGACACTTCAAGACTGATGTTGTTGATCATGTGTTTATGACACTAACAACCAGGTGAGCAGGCTAGTGATTACAGGCTCTGTAGAGCACATCACGCTCTACTGACCTGTGTCTGTTCTGTCATTCCTCTGCTGATCTACAGAGCCTCTACAGAGCCTCTACAGAGCCTCAGAGATCAGACACTGAACGCTGTTATCTCTGGTTTCCTGACGTCTACAATGAAATGTTGTGTGTGGTCGGAGAGGCGGCACAAGGCCCTATAATAATACTGTGAAGTCTGAAGTTGGTTACTCTTATTTTATTATGGTACTCTACATTTCTCTGGATCTCTGAGACTCCAGATAGAAGCCAGTTTGAAGAACATAGTGAAGTTCCAGATTTCTCCTGGACGCCCCAGACATTGTATGAATGTATTCAGTTCCTTCAGCAGCAAATCTTGATTTAGCTTAATGAAGTACTGAGCAGTCAAAGCAGGTATTAGATGAGAACTGATAATAATACTGGGTTGTTTAGGAGAAGCTCGGAAAGAGTTAAATAAACACACTGATGTATGAAAAAAGCTCTACTTACTCTATTAATACTGTTTAAAATTTAAATAATAAGGTGTTTAAATAAAAATTTTTTAATATAATAATGTCCCCGAACTTTAGTACTGTGTAATAACACATGCAGGTCATACAGTACATCTGACTCATGTCCCGCAAAGATAGAAAAACAAATATATGTGTTTGTCTGGTACGCGTGTGTCCATCAGGAGGTGCATTTAGGAGGGAGTGAGTGCACTTAACCACGAGAAGAAAAGAAAAGGAGGATGAGAGACGACAGGAGTGTAATAAAGGTGCAGCAGCCGTAGGGGGCGGGGCTACAGATGGAGCATCTTGCACTATTATGTACATGTTAATGGATCAGTTGGGAGGGTTTGGGGGGGGGGGGGTCTATTTCAAATGATTTTTTTTTTATGATTTTATTTTATGTGCCTGTTCAGGGTGCGCAGGCCTTTTAACTAGTCTCAGGAGACCCCCCGGACCTGCTCGCACAGACGCTAATGCGAGGGGAAATTTGTTGGTGAGTCTATTTTAAAACAACAAAGAGAAAAGACGGCTTTGTTCTTTGTTTCCCCCAAAGCCGGTAAAGTACACCGCACTCATTCAACTGCAGAACGAGGACAGCCGCGGCGAGCTCGGCCCCCTCCAAACGAGACAGATACGGAGGTCTGAAGACTTCTGATGAAGATATTAGCCACTAAAAAGCAGAAGGAGAGAAAGAGAGAGGAGAGAGGGAGAGAATTAGCCACTAAAAAGCAGAAGGAGAGAGAGAAGGAAAGAGAAAGAGTGGAGAGAGAGAAGGAAAGAGACAAAAAGAGAGGGAGTGAAAGGCGAGAGAGAGAGAAAGAGGCAAGAGAGAGCATAGGGCAAAAGAGAGAGAGAGGAAAGAGGGAAATACAAGAGAGAGAGAGAAAGGCGAGAGAGAGAGAGAAAGGAAAGAGGGAAATACAAGAGAGAGAGAGAAAGGCAAGAGAGAGAGAAAAAGGCAAGAGAGAGAGAAAAAGGCAAGAGAGCATAGGGCAAAAGAGAGAGAGAGGAAAGAGGGAAATACAAGAGAGAGAGAGAGAAAGGAAAGAGGGAAATACAAGAGAGAGAGAGAGAAAGGCGAGAGAGAGAGAAAGGAAAGAGGGAAATACAAGAGAGAGAGAGAGAAAGGCGAGAGAGAGAGAAAAAGGCAAGAGAGCATAGGGCAAAAGAGAGAGAGAGGAAAAGGCAAGAGAGAGAGAGAGAAAGGTGAGAGAGATAGAAGAAAGAGAGAAGAGAGAAATGTGTGAGAGAGAAGAAAGAGAGAACAGAGAAATGAGAGAGAGAGAGAGAGAGAGAAAGGCGAGAGAGAGGAAAAAGAGAAGAGAGGGAAATGAGAGAGAGAGAAGAGAGAGCGAGAAAGGCATAGGAAAGCGAGAGAGAGAGAAATGAGAGAGAAAAAGGAGAATTACCCGAAAAAAAATAGAAGGAGAGAGAGAGAAGGAAATAGAAAAAAAGAAGGAGAGAGAGAGTGAGAATTGGCCAATTAAAGGTTGAAAGAGAGAGAGAAGGAAAGAGAAAGAGAGAAAAGTGAGAGAGAGAAGAGAGAGAAAGAAAAAGAAAAATGAAAGAGAGAGACAGAAAGGCAATGTAGAGAGAGAGAAAAGAGAGAGAAGAGAAAGGAGAGAGAGAGAAAGAGAGAAAAGAGAGAGAGAAGTAAAGAGAAAGGAGAGAGAGAGAGAAAGGTGCGAGAGAGAGAGAAAGGCGAGAGAGAGAAAAGGAGAAAGGAGAGGGAGAGAGAGACATTTTAGAAAAGGGACACTTTAAAAAACAACAGGTGAGAGAACATTTCAGGAGAGAGTCATTTCAGGTTCCGGATCTCTGGCTGGTATCTACTCAGCAAGTACTCCCTGAGGAACACTGAGTTTTCATTGGTTGGAATGGCAGGACTGGTGAAGATCTGGTTATACTGTGTGTTAATAAAAGTCTTGTTGTGTGTGTTGTTGATAAAATGACTCCAGTGTTGTGTTTCTATAGCGTATTGTAGTACATAGTGAGTATAGTGTAGTACATAGAGAGTATAGTGTAGTACGTAGTGAGTATAGTGTAGTACGTAGTGAGTATAGTGTAGTACGTAGTGAGTATAGTGTAGTACGTAGTGAGTATAGTGTAGCACGTAGTGAGTATAGTGTAGCACGTAGTGAGTGTAGTGTAGTACGTAGTGAGTGTAGTGTAGCACGTAGTGAGTATAGTGTAGCACGTAGTGAGTATAGTGTAGCACGTAGTGAGTATAGTGTAGTACGTAGTGAGTGTAGTGTAGTACGTAGTGAGTGTAGTGTAGTACGTAGTGAGTGTAGTGTAGTATGTAGTGAGTATAGTGTAGTATGTAGTGAGTATAGTGTAGCACGTAGTGAGTATAGTGTAGCACGTAGTGAGTGTAGTGTAGTACGTAGTGAGTGTAGTGTAGTATGTAGTGAGTGTAGTACGTAGTGAGTATAGTGTAGTATGTAGCGAGTATAGTATGTAGTGAGTATAGTATGTAGTGAGTATAGTGTAGTACGTAGTGAGTATAGTATGTAGCGAGTATAGTATAGTATGTAGTGAGTATAGTGTAGTATGTAGTGAGTATAGTGTAGTATGTAGTAAGTATAGTATAGTATGTAGTGAGTATGGTGTAGCACGTAGTGAGTATAGTATAGTATGTAGTGAGTGTAGTGTAGTATGTAGTGAGTATAGTATGTAGTGAGTGTAGTGTAGTATGTAGTGAGTATAGTATAGCACGTAGTGAGTATAGTATAGTATGTAGTGAGTATAGTGTAGCACGTAGTGAGTATAGTATAGTATGTAGTGAGTATAGTGCAGCACGTAGTGAGTATAGTATAGTATGTAGTGAGTATAGTGTAGTATGTAGTGAGCATAGTATAGTACGTAGTGAGTATAGTATAGTATATAGTGAGTATAGTGTAGTATGTAGCGAGTATAGTAGGTAGTGAGTATAGTATGTAGTGAGTACAGTGTAGTACGTAGTGAGTATAGTATGTAGCGAGTATAGTATAGTATGTAGTGAGTATAGTGTAGTACGTAGTGTAGTATAGTGTAGTATGTAGTGAGTATAGTATAGTATGTAGTAAGTATAGTATAGTATGTAGTGAGTATAGTGTAGCATGTAGTGAGTATAGTATAGTATGTAGTGAGTATAGTGCAGCACGTAGTGAGTATAGTATAGTATGTAGTGAGTATAGTGTAGTATGTAGTGAGTATAGTGTAGTACGTAGTGAGTATAGTATAGTATATAGTGAGTATAGTGTAGTATGTAGCGAGTATAGTAGGTAGTGAGTATAGTATGTAGTGAGTACAGTGTAGTACGTAGTGAGTATAGTATGTAGCGAGTATAGTATAGTATGTAGTGAGTATAGTGTAGTACGTAGTGTAGTATAGTGTAGTATGTAGTGAGTATAGTATAGTATGTAGTAAGTATAGTATAGTATGTAGTGAGTATAGTGTAGCACGTAGTGAGTATAGTATAGTATGTAGTGAGTATAGTGTAGCACGTAGTGAGTATAGTATAGTATGTAGTGACTATAGTGTAGTATGTAGTGAGTATAGTATAGTATGTAGTAAGTATAGTATAGTATGTAGTGAGTGTAGTGTAGTACATAGTGAGTATAGTATAGTATGTAGTGAGTGTAGTGTAGTATGTAGTGAGTATAGAATAGTATGTAGTGAGTATAGTGTAGTATGTAGTGAGTATAGTGTAGTATGTAGTGAGTATAGCGTAGTATGTAGTGAGTATAGTGTAGTACGTAGTGTAGTATAGTATGTAGTGAGTATAGTATGTAGTGAGTATAGTATAGTATGTAGTGAGTATAGTGTAGTACGTAGTGTAGTATAGTGTAGTACGTAGTGTAGTATAGTGTAGTATGTAGTGAGTATAGTATAGTATGTAGTGAGTATAGTGTAGTATGTAGTGAGCATAGTATAGTATGAGGTGAGTATAGTGTAGTACGTAGTGTAGTATAGTATGTAGTGAGTATAGTATGTAGTGAGTATAGTATAGTATGTAGTGAGTATAGTGTAGTACGTAGTGTAGTATAGTATGTAGTGAGTATAGTGTAGTATGTAGTGAGTATAGTGTAGTACGTAGTGTAGTATAGTATGTAGTGAGTATAGTGTAGTATGTAGTGAGTATAGTATAGTATGTAGTGAGTATGGTATAGTATGTAGTGAGTATAGTGTAGTATGTAGTAAGTATAGTATAGTATGTAGTGAGTATAGTATAGTATGTAGTGAGTATAGTGTAGTATGTAGTGAGTATAGTGTAGTATGTAGTGAGTAGTGTAGTATGTAGTGAGTATAGTATAGTATGTAGTGAGTATAGTGTAGTATGTAGTAAGTATAGTATAGTATGTAGCGAGTATAGTATAGTACGTAGTGAGTATAGTGTAGTATGTAGTGAGTGTAGTGTAGTATGTAGTGAGTATAGTGTAGTACGTAGTGAGTATAGTATGTAGTGAGTATAGTGTAGTACGTAGTGTAGTATAGTATGTAGTGAGTATAGTGTAGTATGTAGTGAGTATAGTATGTAGTGAGTATAGTATAGTATGTAGTGAGTATAGTGTAGTACGTAGTGTAGTATAGTATGTAGTGAGTATAGTATAGTATGTAGTGAGTATAGTATAGTATGTAGTGAGTATAGTGTAGTATGTAGTGAGTATAGTATAGTATGTAGTGAGTATAGTGTAGTACGTAGTGAGTATAGTGTAGTATGTAGTGAGTATAGTGTAGTATGTAGTGAGTATAGTGTAGTATGTAGTGAGTATAGTGTAGTATGTAGTGAGTATAGTGTAGTATGTAGTGAGTATAGTGTAGTACGTAGTGTAGTATTTAATACTATGAGTGAATGTGCTGCTTCCAAAATAAACACTTCCAGACGACGAACTAAACATCCAAAACCCCTGACCCCCCCCCCCCCCCCCCCCCACACACACACACTCATCACCAGCCCCCCTCAATCATCACTTATCCATTACAGCCACTGAGGGCCCCTAAGAATGGACGGGGGGCTTATGTCTGTCTTTGTGGTAAACAGTACTGATGTTAAAATAAGTGAACTGGTCTGTGCGAGTAGGGTGGGACAGGGTGGGAGGGGGGAGTGTGGTTGGAGGAGGGGTTGGGGGGGTGTGTGGTGGGGTTAGAGAGCATTTCCTGTCCCAGGAGTGCTGCTGTGGACACCATGCCCAAAACTCAACTACAGCAGATGGCACCAAAACAGGCACTGCCAATTTACATATAAATACAGAGAGAGAGAGAGAGAGAGAGAGAGAGAGAGAGAGAGAGAGAAACATTGAGGAGAGAGAGAGAGAGAGAGAGAGAGAGAGAGAGAGAGAGAAACATTGAGGAGAGAGAGAGAGAGAGAGAGAGAGAGAGAGAGAGAGAGAGAGAGAGAGAGAGAGAGAGAAACAGAAACATTGAGGAGAGAGAGAGAGAGAGAGAGAGAGAGAGAGAGAGAGAGAGAGAGAGAAGGACAGAGGGAAAGATGGGGGGTCCTGGGTTTGAGACAATGCCTGGTTTGCTGCAGCCAAACAGTGAGAGAGGGATCAGGGATGTAACGGGAGAGGATGAAAGGATAAGATGAAAAGACACAAAAAGGAGGAGGAGAATGCCAGCGAGGAGGGAG
>CM038711.1:43572969-43575469 GCA_021613375.1 Megaleporinus macrocephalus
GCCCCGTTAGACTGAGCTGCAGTGGTCCAGCAGGAAAGACCCCACAAGCTCGGACTGGGGGAAATGCATGGCGGTCCGCTATAAGATTGGATTTGTTCATCAGACAGCGTCAAACTGTCACTTCATCCAGACAGAAGTACAAGTACTGCACGGTGTCCCCGAGTTTAATATAATGTTGACCCAACCTATGCAGCTGTAACAGCCACAACTCTTCTGGGAAGGCTCTCCACACGGTTCAGGAGCGTAGGCTTGGATTCAGCTGCTCAGCCATGGAGACCCTTTCCATGAAGCTCTCTACGCTCTGTTCTTGAGCTGATCTGAAGGCCACATGAAGTTTGGAGGTCTGTAGTGATTGACTCTGTAGAAAGTTGGTGACCTCTGTGCTCTATGCTCTAAACGAACTCCGGAGCGGTTAATTTGTGGTGAGAACGTGATCCGACCTCAATCCGACCCAAGTACTAGACGTACTCCTCAAGTTTGAGCTAAACATCTCTTGCAGCCAGGTGTGCTTTGCATTATGGGATGCAGCAGATGGCGTAAACAGAGAACTGGAGAACTGGAGCAGCTAACAGGGCGAGGACAATGAAGCGAGGTCTCTCTTGGACTAGCAGTGAGGGACGTTGTCTACTTGATGTTTGGAGTGAGCTGGGTGGTCTGCAGGTGGACTGTAGTTTGGTATATTATCAGATTATTATTACAGCTATGAACAGATTCTGTCTCTGCCGCTGCTCCGTGATAGGCTCTACAAGAAATGTGCAGTAGTTTAGGAAAACCGGATCTTCTCCCTGTGTTTACTTCCTTGCTCACATGCCAGATAGCTCTGACCAATCAGAGGAGAGAACGTGCCCACGTGGTTTGTTGGGGCGCATTTTGGTGCGTTTAGGTTTTAACTTAACCGAGGAGGAAACGCTCCAAGTAAACAAACTCATTAACTGATCCGGACCATTGAAATTAACTTCAGGTGTGAAAACGCCCTAAGTAAACATAGCTGGGAACAAAAATGGCTTTTAAGCAATGTGTGAAATACAGGGGGTCCTGGGTGGTCGGGGACCCCCTAATTAACCACTTGGACCTCCGGAAAGCCATGAAATCTAAATGAAGTCCCTGAAAGTTAATTTATAATAACATTATGCTGTCATTGTTCAGCTCTTTCTGTCCGTCTCATATAAATACATATACATACATACACAATATATATACACACACATATATATATGCACACATACATACATATATATACATACATATACACACACACACACACACACACACACACACACACACACACATATATATATATATATATATATATATATATATATATATATATATATATATATATATACACACACATACATATACATATATACACACACACACACACACATATATATATATATATATATATATATATATATATATATATATACACACACACACACACACACACACACATATATATATATATAAACAAAACAGTCAACTGCTGTTACGCTCACAGAAACAATTCTGCCCGGGACCCTATACTCCACACTAGTGGTCTGCTTGTGTAATGAAATGCAGAACGGATAGAAATGCGGCTAATGACCTGATAGTAGACACCTGGATGAGGTGTGGTGGGGCTTATATCACAGACAATTCCACAGCCCATGATGATTGAGGGGTTACTTTGTTACTGACCAAATAACTGACCCGACATTGCGTCCCAGTTGTCAGATCCAGTATGATGGTTAGATGGTTTCAGTGGCTGTGGCTCTGAATGACCACAGTGGACAGAAATTACATCAAATTGATTCAATCGCAGTTGAAGATATTGATTTCGGAGCGCTGAGCTGAAAGCTGACTCCTTTTTGGGCAGCGTTTAGAATCCTCTGATTCATCTTCACTATCCTGAGTGCACGCACGCTCGCCGCTGAACACACTCGGAGATATTCCGGTCTATTTTAAGGCTGTGACTCTGAAGGATGAGGTTTGGGAATGACTGACTACGAAAGAATTCCGTAACCGTTTACATTTCACACCAGCTCCACCCAAAGCATAGAGCACACACTGTGCACAAGTCAGAGACCACGTCATTACATCTATAGCAATATATATATATATATATATATATATATATATATATATATATATATATATATATATATATATATATATATATGTGTGTGTGTGTAATGACGTGGCTTCTGACTTGTGCACAGTGCTGCGTATGTGCTCTATGCTTTGGGTGGGATCCCTAACAACCACCTGGGAGACCCACCAACAGTGTACCCATTAGATAAACAGCTCTTTTATCTTTGAGATCTATGAGAACATCTACGTTCAGATGTTCCACAGACCCACAGATGTTTCTGTCCATCCTTCCACCTTAGCACTATGGGGTCTGAAAGGATGTGTAGCTGTTCAAGAAGTTACTCACAGAGAAAAGGAGAAACTATGGACTGACCACCCCAGAGTCCAGACCTCAACATCACTGACTGTGTTTAAGGTTATTTGGATG
>CM038711.1:43577969-43627969 GCA_021613375.1 Megaleporinus macrocephalus
TGTGTTATCCTGTTATACTATGCTATGTTGTGTTATCCTGTTATGCTGTGTTATACTATGCTATGTTGTGTTATCCTGTTATACTATGCTATGTTGTGTTATCCTGTTATGCTATGTCATACTATGCTATGTTGTGTTATCCTGTTATGCTGTGTCATACTATGCTATGTTGTGTTATCCTGTTATACTATGTTATACTATGCTATGTTGTGTTATCCTGTTATGCTATGTTATACTATGCTATGTTGTGTTATCCTGTTATACTATGCTATGTTGTGTTATCCTGTTATGCTGTGTCATACTATGCTATGTTGTGTTATCCTGTTATACTATGTCATACTATGCTATGTTGTGTTATCCTGTTATAATATGTTATACTATGCTATGTTGTGTTATCCTGTTATATGTCATACTATGCTATGTTGTGTTATCCTGTTATACTATGTCATACTATGCTATGTTGTGTTATCCTGTTATGCTATGTTATACTATGCTATGTTGTGTTATCCTGTTATACTATGTCATACTATGCTATGTTGTGTTATCCTGTTATACTATGTTATACTATGCTATGTTGTGTTATCCTGTTATACTATGTTATACTATGCTATGTTGTGTTATCCTGTTATACTATGTCATACTATGCTATGTTGTGTTATCCTGTTATACTATGTCATACTATGCTATGTTGTGTTATCCTGCTATACTATGTCATACTATGCTATGTTGTGTTATCCTGTTATGCTATGTTATACTATGCTATGTTGTGTTATCCTGTTATACTATGTCATACTACGCTTTGTTGTGTTATCCTGTTATACTATGTCATACTATGCTATGTTGTGTTATCCTGTTATACTATGTTATACTATGCTATGTTGTGTTATCCTGTTATACTATGTCATACTATGCTATGTTGTGTTATCCTGTTATACTATGTCATACTATGCTATGTTGTGTTATCCTGTTATGCTATGTTATACTATGCTATGTTGTGTTATCCTGTTATAATATGTCATACTATGCTATGTTGTGTTATCCTGTTATGCTATGTTATACTATGCTATGTTGTGTTATCCTGTTATACTATGTCATACTATGCTATGTTGTGTTATCCTGTTATGCTATGTTATACTATGCTATGTTGTGTTATCCTGTTATGCTATGTTATACTATGCTATGTTGTGTTATCCTGTTATAATATATCATACTATGCTATGTTGTGTTATCCTGTTATGCTATGTTATACTATGCTATGTTGTGTTATCCTGTTATAATATGTCATACTATGCTATGTTGTGTTATCCTGTTATAATATATCATACTATGCTATGTTGTGTTATCCTGTTATGCTATGTTATACTATGCTATGTTGTGTTATCCTGTTATACTATGTCATACTATGCTATGTTGTGTTATCCTGTTATGCTATGTTATACTATGCTATGTTGTGTTATCCTGTTATACTATATCATACTATGCTATGTTGTGTTATCCCTGTTATGCTATGTTATACTATGCTATGTTGTGTTATCCTGTTATGCTATGTTATACTATGCTATGTTGTGTTATCCTGTTATACTATGTCATACTATGCTATGTTGTGTTATCCTGTTATACTATGTCATACTATGCTATGTTGTGTTATCCTGTTATGCTATGTTATACTATGCTATGTTGTGTTATCCTGTTATACTATGTCATACTATGCTATGTTGTGTTATCCTGTTATGCTGTGTCATACTATGCTATGTTGTGTTATCCTGTTATGCTATGTTATACTATGCTATGTTGTGTTATCCTGTTATACTATGCTATGTTGTGTTATCCTGTTATGCTATGTTATACTATGCTATGTTGTGTTATCCTGTTATACTATGCTATGTTGTGTTATCCTGTTATGCTGTGTTATACTATGCTATGTTGTGTTATCCTGTTATACTATGCTATGTTGTGTTATCCTGTTATGCTATGTCATACTATGCTATGTTGTGTTATCCTGTTATGCTGTGTCATACTATGCTATGTTGTGTTATCCTGTTATACTATGTTATACTATGCTATGTTGTGTTATCCTGTTATGCTATGTTATACTATGCTATGTTGTGTTATCCTGTTATACTATGCTATGTTGTGTTATCCTGTTATGCTGTGTCATACTATGCTATGTTGTGTTATCCTGTTATACTATGTCATACTATGCTATGTTGTGTTATCCTGTTATAATATGTTATACTATGCTATGTTGTGTTATCCTGTTATATGTCATACTATGCTATGTTGTGTTATCCTGTTATACTATGTCATACTATGCTATGTTGTGTTATCCTGTTATGCTATGTTATACTATGCTATGTTGTGTTATCCTGTTATGCTGTGTCATACTATGCTATGTTGTGTTATCCTGTTATGCTATGTTATACTATGCTATGTTGTGTTATCCTGTTATGCTATGTTATACTATGCTATGTTGTGTTATCCTGTTATGCTATGTTATACTATGCTATGTTGTGTTATCCTGTTATGCTATGTTATACTATGCTATGTTGTGTTATCCTGTTATGCTATGTTATACTATGCTATGTTGTGTTATCCTGTTATGCTATGTTATACTATGCTATGTTGTGTTATCCTGTTATACTATGTCATACTATGCTATGTTGTGTTATCCTGTTATACTATGTCATACTATGCTATGTTGTGTTATCCTGTTATACTATGTCATACTATGCTATGTTGTGTTATCCTGTTATGCTATGTTATACTATGCTATGTTGTGTTATCCTGTTATGCTGTGTCATACTATGCTATGTTGTGTTATCCTGTTATGCTATGTTATACTATGCTATGTTGTGTTATCCTGTTATAATATGTCATACTATGCTATGTTGTGTTATCCTGTTATGCTATGTCATACTATGCTATGTTGTGTTATCCTGTTATGCTATGCTATGTTGTGTTATCCTGTTATGCTATGTCATACTATGCTATGTTGTGTTATCCTGTTATACTATGTCATACTATGCTATGTTGTGTTATCCTGTTATACTATGCTATGTTGTGTTATCCTGTTATGCTATGTTATACTATGCTATGTTGTGTTATCCTGTTATACTATGTCATACTATGCTATGTTGTGTTATCCTGTTATACTATGCTATGTTGTGTTATCCTGTTATGCTATGTTATACTATGCTATGTTGTGTTATCCTGTTATACTATGTCATACTATGCTATGTTGTGTTATCCTGTTATACTATGCTATGTTGTGTTATCCTGTTATGCTGTGTCATACTATGCTATGTTGTGTTATCCTGTTATGCTGTGTCATACTATGCTATGTTGTGTTATCCTGTTATGCTATGTTATACTATGCTATGTTGTGTTATCCTGTTATGCTATGTTATACTATGCTATGTTGTGTTATCCTGTTATGCTATGTTATACTATGCTATGTTGTGTTATCCTGTTATAATATGTTATACTATGCTATGTTGTGTTATCCTGTTATGCTATGTTATACTATGCTATGTTGTGTTATCCTGTTATAATATGTTATACTATGCTATGTTGTGTTATCCTGTTATAATATGTTATACTATGCTATGTTGTGTTATCCTGTTATGCTATGTTATACTATGCTATGTTGTGTTATCCTGTTATGCTATGTTATACTATGCTATGTTGTGTTATCCTGTTATAATATGTTATACTATACTATGTTGTGTTATCCTGTTATACTATGTCATACTATGCTATGTTGTGTTATCCTGTTATAATATGTTATACTATACTATGTTGTGTTATCCTGTTATACTATGTCATACTATGCTATGTTGTGTTATCCTGTTATACTGTCATACTATGCTATGTTGTGTTATCCTGTTATACTATGTCATACTATGCTATGTTGTGTTATCCTGTTATACTGTCATACTATGCTATGTTGTGTTATCCTGTTATGCTATGTTATACTATGCTATGTTGTGTTATCCTGTTATGCTATGTTATACTATGCTATGTTGTGTTATCCTGTTATAATATGTTATACTATGCTATGTTGTGTTATCCTGTTATAATATGTTATACTATACTATGTTGTGTTATCCTGTTATACTATGTCATACTATGCTATGTTGTGTTATCCTGTTATACTATGTTATACTATGCTATGTTGTGTTATCCTGTTATACTATGTCATACTATGCTATGTTGTGTTATCCTGTTATACTAAGTCATACTATGCTATGTTGTGTTATCCTGCTATACTATGCTATGTTGTGTTATCCTGTTATACTATGCTATGTTGTGTTATCCTGTTATGCTTTGCTATGTTGTGTTATCCTGTTATGCTATGTCATACTATGCTATGTTGTGTTATCCTGTTATGCTATGTCATACTATGCTATGTTGTGTTATCCTGTTATGCTATGTCATACTATGCTATGTTGTGTTATCCTGTTATGCTTTGCTATGTTGTGTTATCCTGTTATGCTATGTCATACTATGCTATGTTGTGTTATCCTGTTATGCTATGTCATACTATGCTATGTTGTGTTATCCTGTTATGCTATGCTATGTTGTGTTATCCTGTTATGCTATGTCATACTATGCTATGTTGTGTTATCCTGTTATACTATGTCATACTATGCTATGTTGTGTTATCCTGTTATACTATGTCATACTATGCTATGTTGTGTTATCCTGTTATACTATGTTATACTATGCTATGTTGTGTTATCCTGTTATGCTATGTCATACTATGCTATGTTGTGTTATCCTGTTATACTATGTCATACTATGCTATGTTGTGTTATCCTGTTATGCTATGTTGTGTTATCCTGTTATGCTGTCATACTATGCTATGTTGTGTTATCCTGTTATACTATGTCATACTATGCTATGTTGTGTTGTGTTATCCTGTTATACTATACTATGTTGTGTTATCCTGTTATGCTATGTCATACTATGCTATGTTGTGTTATCCTGTTATGCTGTGTCATACTATGCTATGTTGTGTTATCCTGTTATGCTATGTCATACTATGCTATGTTGTGTTATCCTGTTATGCTATGCTATGTTGTGTTATCCTGTTATGCTATGTCATACTATGCTATGTTGTGTTATCCTGTTATACTATGTCATACTATGCTATGTTGTGTTATCCTGTTATACTATGTCATACTATGCTATGTTGTGTTATCCTGTTATACTATGTCATACTATGCTATGTTGTGTTATCCTGTCATACTATGCTATGTTGTGTTATCCTGTTATACTATACTATGTTGTGTTATCCTGTTATGCTATGTCATACTATGCTATGTTGTGTTATCCTGTTATGCTGTGTCATACTATGCTATGTTGTGTTATCCTGTTATACTATGTCATACTATGCTATGTTGTGTTATCCTGTTATGCTATGTCATACTATGCTATGTTGTGTTATCCTGTTATGCTATGTCATCCTATGCTATGTTGTGTTATCCTGTTATGCTATGTCATACTATGCTATGTTGTGTTATCCTGTTATACTATGTTATACTATGCTATGTTGTGTTATCCTGTTATACTATGCTATGTTGTGTTATCCTGTTATGCTATGTCATACTATGCTATGTTGTGTTATCCTGTTATACTATGTCATACTATGCTATGTTGTGTTATCCTGTTATACTATGCTATGTTGTGTTATCCTGTTATACTATGTCATACTATGCTATGTTGTGTTATCCTGTTATACTATGTCATACTATGCTATGTTGTGCTATGTTTTCAAATGCCTTGTTATGCTATGTCATGCTATACCATGTTATACTGTGTCATACTATGCTATGCTATGTCATGCTATGTTATCCTATGCTATGTCACGCTATGCTATGTTATGTTATGCTATGTCATGCTATGTCACGCTATGCTAGGTTATGTTATGCTATTCTATTCTATGCCATGGTATGTCATGCTATGCTATCCTATGTTATGCTATATTGTTTACTGATACTCACTGTATTCAGCTGTGTGGTGTCTCTGAAGTGCTGTATCAGATTAGTAGCGTTAAATGTCTTTGTTTTGGTTCCCCAACGGGGATCACATAATTTGGTTAAAAATCAGCCGATACCGATACATGGCTGATCAATCCTTCCATCTCTATTTTGCTATGCTATGTCATGCTATGCTATGCTATGCTATGCTAGGTCTTATGTTTTTCTATGCAGTGTTATACAGTGCAGCACAGAACACAAGTGCACAACAATCCAATACACAGAGTACAGACAGAAGAGTACAATAAATACGAAAGGAGACTCGATATAACATACTATGACATACTAGCAGACAGTCTAATATATATAACCATAGCAGTCATATAGTAGTTATGCTCAGCTATTTCCATGGTTACAAACGGATTGTACACATTTTTAACTGGTGGTGTAAGTGAAGCTGACGGGGGGGGGTCTTGTGGCATGACAAGCTCTCTCTCGCTCATCCTCCTCTCAGCCATACACGACAGCAGTCTCTTACTTCCTCCACGGATAAATAAACCCATCAGCAGTGATGTGCAATCATGAACATGTCACAATTGCATCCCTGCCAGCAGGCTCACACACACACACACACACACACACACACACACACACATACACACACACACACCACCTGACAGGTCTGCTCTGAGTCAGCACCAACTCTGAGTCATCTACACAGCAAGCGCCACTAATTCCACAGCACATGATCCTCCCACGGTGAGAGCAGCATCTGATCTACATGAGGTGCCACCTGGAGATGTGAGGGGTCTTTTGGGGTAAGTGACCTGCCATGCTCCACCCACAAATCTGCCCTTACATAGCAGCTGTTGCCAATACATGTTCTTGTAGCGTATTATAGCAATCACACACAGATTTGAGGTTTTGTGTATCTCTGAGCAACAAACAGAGAACATAAGAAGTGAATCCATCCTAGTTAATGTGATATACATGTACACACCTCCCTGTATCTCCACTCACTGTCCACTGTATCAGCTCCACTGACCATACAGGACCTCCACTCACTGTCCACTGTATCAGCTCCACTGACCATACAGGACCTCCACTCACTGTCCACTGTATCAGCTCCACTGACCATACAGGAGCTCCACTTACAGACTGTAGATCATCTGATTCTCTGTATACTTTATTACTCTGTTCTTTAATGATCAGGACCCCCACAGGACCACCACAGAGCAGGTATTATTAGGGAGGTGTTAGTGTGTGTTGTGCTGGTGTGAGTGGATCAGACACAGCAGTGCTGCTGCTGCTGGAGTGTTTCAACACCTCAGTGTCCACCAACCAAAACTATCCAGACACCAGTGTCCTGTGAGCGGCGAGTGGACAGTAAGTGGACACCATGTTTAAAAACTCCAGCAGCACTGCTGTGTCTGATCCACTCACACCAGCACAACACACAGTAACGCACCACCACCAGGTCAGTGTCACTGCAGTGCTGAGACTGAGCCAACTTCCTAATAGTATCTGCTCTGTGGTGGTCCTGTGGGGGTCCTGATCATTAAAGAACAGAGTAATAACATATACAGAGAATCAGATGAACTACAGTCTGTAAGAGTAGAACTACAAAGTGCTCCTGTATGTTATGGCTAATGGATGTATATGTGAAACATATTACCTTTATATTCTCTCTCTCTCTCTTTCTCTCTCTCTCTCTCTCTCTCTCTCTCTCTCTCTCTCTCTCTCTCCTGGTGATAGTATGGACAGACACAGGGGGGCGTGGCCACGGTAATATCTCTTAATGAGCTGAGTGGAGGATAACTGAAAGAGTCCAGCTCAGCAGCCCAGATCAATCAGCGTCTCCTGCTGTCTGCTGTGTTACAAACATAACGAGAGAGAAGTGGGGGGCTGCAATTACATAGATCTACTTTAGAGCTTTTAGTCCTCGTCGTATTGATGGCAGTAGGATGGCCGTAATTTTAGCTTCGTTTGGCTTTAGAAACTCAGTATCGACGGAATACCTTCACAGCAGCCCTGACTACCACAGTGACCGTCACCACGTCCATATTGGGAAATGTAGGTCTGAGCTGGTTTCCTCTGTAAGAGCATACGTTTGGTCTCAACACCGGTGGGGACACGACAACCCACCTCTTACCCCCGACATCCAACAGCACTATGTAATCTAACTCATTAACATTTGTGGGGATGATAGAAACCAGGATTAACCTGGTTAATTGGGGGGGGGGTCTGTGTGGAGTACGTTGGTGTCAGTATGCCGGTCTGTGTGGGGTACGTTGGTGTCAGTATGCCGGTATGTGTGGGGTACGTTGGTGTCAGTATGCCGGTCTGTGTGGGGTACGTTGGTGTCAGTATGAAGGTCTGTGTGGGGTACGTTGGTGTCAGTATGCCGGTCTGTGTGGAGTATGTTGGTGTCAGTATGAAGGTTTGTGTGGGGTACGTTGGTGTCAGTATGCCGGTCTGTGTGGGGTACGTTGGTGTCAGTATGCCGGTCTGTGTGGGGTACGTTGGTGTCAGTATGCCGGTATGTGTGGGGTACGTTGGTGTCAGTATGAAGGTCTGTGTGGGGTACGTTGGTGTCAGTATGAAGGTCTGTGTGGGGTACGTTGGTGTCAGTATGCCGGTCTGTGTGGAGTATGTTGGTGTCAGTATGCCGGTCTGTGTGGAGTATGTTGGTGTCAGTATGCCGGTCTGTGTGGGGTACGTTGGTGTCAGTATGAAGGTCTGTGTGGGGTACGTTGGTGTCAGTATGCCGGTCTGTGTGGGGTACGTTGGTGTCAGTATGCCGGTCTGTGTGGGGTACGTTGGTGTCAGTATGCCGGTCTGTGTGGGGTACGTTGGTGTCAGTATGCCGGTATGTGTGGGGTACGTTGGTGTCAGTATGAAGGTCTGTGTGGGGTACGTTGGTGTCAGTATGAAGGTCTGTGTGGGGTACGTTGGTGTCAGTATGCCGGTCTGTGTGGAGTATGTTGGTGTCAGTATGCCGGTCTGTGTGGAGTATGTTGGTGTCAGTATGCCGGTCTGTGTGGAGTATGTTGGTGTCAGTATGCCGGTCTGTGTGGAGTATGTTGGTGTCAGTATGAAGGTCTGTGTGGGGTACGTTGGTGTCAGTATGCCGGTCTGTGTGGAGTATGTTGGTGTCAGTATGAAGGTCTGTGTGGGGTACGTTGGTGTCAGTATGAAGGTCTGTGTGGGGTACGTTGGTGTCAGTATGCCGGTCTGTGTGGAGTATGTTGGTGTCAGTATGCCGGTCTGTGTGGAGTATGTTGGTGTCAGTATGCCGGTCTGTGTGGGGTACGTTGGTGTCAGTATGAAGGTCTGTGTGGGGTACGTTGGTGTCAGTATGCCGGTCTGTGTGGGGTACGTTGGTGTCAGTATGCCGGTCTGTGTGGGGTACGTTGGTGTCAGTATGCCGGTCTGTGTGGGGTACGTTGGTGTCAGTATGCCGGTCTGTGTGGGGTACGTTGGTGTCAGTATGCCGGTCTGTGTGGGGTACGTTGGTGTCAGTATGCCGGTCTGTGTGGGGTACGTTGGTGTCAGTATGAAGGTCTGTGTGGGGTACGTTGGTGTCAGTATGCCGGTCTGTGTGGGGTACGTTGGTGTCAGTATGCCGGTCTGTGTGGAGTACGTTGGTGTCAGTATGCCGGTCTGTGTGGGGTACGTTGGTGTCAGTATGCCGGTCTGTGTGGAGTACGTTGGTGTCAGTATGCCGGTCTGTGTGGGGTACGTTGGTGTCAGTATGCCGGTCTGTGTGGGGTACGTTGGTGTCAGTATGCCGGTCTGTGTGGAGTACGTTGGTGTCAGTATGCCGGTCTGTGTGGGGTACGTTGGTGTCAGTATGAAGGTCTGTGTGGGGTACGTTGGTGTCAGTATGCCGGTCTGTGTGGAGTATGTTGGTGTCAGTATGAAGGTCTGTGTGGGGTACGTTGGTGTCAGTATGCCGGTCTGTGTGGGGTACGTTGGTGTCAGTATGCCGGTCTGTGTGGGGTACGTTGGTGTCAGTATGGCGGTCTGTGTGGAGTATGTTGGTGTCAGTATGCTGGTCTGTGTGGGGTACGGTGGTCTCAGTACGCCGGTCTCTGAGGGGGTATTTTGGTGTCAGTTCAGTGCACAGCAGTGATCGCTGTGGCGACAGTCTTTCCCAGCCTCGTAGTGACCTTGTGATTCAGAGTAACTCAGTGACTCTCAGAGAAGCAGATAAACGAATCAGCTGTGGAACATTTAATTTAACCACAGCAGCGACTTCAGAAAGTTATTTCTGTCACAGATAAAACGAGCTTAGACTGAGAGCTTACAGTCTCTCATATGTGTCTGTGTTACAGAATATCAACCTGTACAGTGAAGCATCATCTCCGTTCCTCCAGATCTCCTTTAGTCACAGACAAGTTTTCATATTTTACAGAAATGATCAGGCTTTCTAGAAGGATCTGAGCGTTCTCCACGGCTGCTGGTACTCAAACCTTCAAAAGGCTAAAATTCCCCTCGTTCCTCTCCAAAGATTAGGAACTGCAGGCTGTATGACATCACGCCCAAAGACTTCACTGTCCCACCCTGATCGTCTGAATCATAAGCAAAGAAAAATAATTTCATTTATTTATATAGTTTAAAAGTTTCATCTTATCTGTGCACACCGTCTTCAAACTGTCTGATCTCCTCACATCTTACTATAAACTTAAACTCATACTGTGTACTTATGGAGAGAGAGAGAGAGCGTGTGGGAAGAGAAAACGAGGGGAGAGTGATGGAAGAGTGAGGGGAGAGTGAAGAGAGAGAGAACGAGGGGAGAGTGAGGGGAAAGAGAACGAGGGAGAGTAAAGGGAGAGAGAACGAGGGAGAGTAAAGGGAGAGAGAACGAGGGAGAGTAAAGGGAGAGAGAACGAGGGAGAGTGAAGGGAGAGAAAACGAGGAGAGAGAATGAGAAGAAAGAGTGAGGGGGGAGAGAATGAGGGGAGAGTGAGGGAAGAGAATGAGGAGAGAGAGTGAGGGGAGAGAGAGTGAGGGGAGAGAGAGGAATAGGCCTCTCCATTATTCATCAGACACCATCCCCCCATTGCCAACCACCCCACCACCCCCTAACACCAAACCCCCCACCACAACACCAAACCCACCATGCCCTAACACCAAACCCCCCCACCACAACCCCAAACATCAAACCCCCTCTCCACACCCCAAACCCCCCACCACAACCCCAAACATCAAACCCCCTCTCCACACCCCAAAACCCCCATCACAACCCTAAATATCAACCCCCCCACCACATCCCCAACACCAAACCCCAAACACCCCCCCCACCACAACCCCAAACACACACCACAACCCCAAACACACACCACAACCCCAAACACACACCACAACCCCAACAAACATCCCAACATCAAAACCCCCAAAGAGACTCCCAACAAGCACCCCAACACCAACATCCTCTTTCTGGTTTGTACATGGAAGTAAAGCAATTCTTTTGTGATGTCACAAAGAAAGACAACCAATAAGAGGAACCTATTCACATATATCTGTCTTAAAGAGCACAGTAAGGAAAAAGCCTGGTTTATATAAGAGATGAAAAGAGGCTGATTGTGGTTGCTTTTAGTAAAAAAACACAAAAAACATAAGATACAGGCCCTTTAATACCCCAGTCCTGCAGACCCAACACTCGGCACAGTGTGTCATTTCTCCTGCTCTAACACACCTGTACAAACCGATCAGGTAAGGGGAGACGAGACAGCTAAAAACATGCAGGATGGAGAGTTACCACGGATACACAAACCGTGTGAAAGAGTGTCGTGGAGCGTGACAGATCGAGGAGAAATAAAGGAACGCCAACGAAATGGATTGAGGAGCATCCCACAGTGCAGCAGGGTGGCTCCCTGAGACTTCAGGGGATCGGCATGTGAAGAAATATGCATGTGTCTGGCGTGCGAGAGACCGAGAGACGGAGACTGACAGAGTAACGGCCGGGAGTCCGGGGCGTCCGGCTGATTGATGGAGTGTCTGAGTGAGGAATGGTATGCACGTGCGATAAAAGCGGGCAGAGTGCCGGCTCTGGCACGGACAAACAGATCCGCCATCTATCAAACCCAGTAACCTATCTGCCCCCAAACCTGTCTGCGGGTGGGACTCTCTGCAGTGCAGCTCAGTCACCCAGCGCTGGGTAGTTACGGCCCCCCATCTCAAATTTACACCACATCGCTGTACTGAATAACTCAGGCTCACTTCTGCTGGTGCTTCTACTGGAATTTCAATGCTTTGGTAGCAGCCGTGCTCACGTCCTAGACAGGGTTCAGTACTACACCAGCTGTAGAGCTGACTGGACAATATTCAACAAACAAGTCTGAGCAACCAATCAGGCTAAAGCTGCTATCCATCCATCAATCTTTCCATTTATCCAACCATCCATCCATCCATCTTCCCATCTGTCCATTTATCCAACCATCCAGCCATTCATCCCTCTACCCATCTATCATCCCTCCATTCTCTCATCCCTCTATACATCTCTACATCCATCCATTAATCCAACTATCCATCCATCCAGCCAGCCATCCATTCATCTACCATCCATCTCTCCATCCATCCAGTCACTTATCCCTCTATCTATTCATCCATCTATACATCTGTCCATTTATCCAACCACCTATCCATCAAGCCTTTCATCCCTCTATCCATCCATTCATCTATCCACCCAGCCATTCATTCCTCTACCCATCTATCATCCATCCCTCCATCCTCTCATCCCTCTATCCATCTCTACCTTCATCTATACATCTGTCCATTAATCCAACTATCCATCCATCAAGCCAATCACTCATTCATCTACCCATCTATTATCCATCTCTCCATCCATCCAGCCACTCATCCCTCTATCAATCTATCCATCCATCTAAACATCTGTCCATTTATTCAACCACCCATCCACCCAGCCATCCCTCCATCCTCTCATCCCTTTATCCATCTCTACATCCGTCCATTAATCCAACTATCCAGCCAGCCATTCATCCCTCTACCCATCTATCATCCCTCCATTTTCTCATCCCTCTATCCATCTCTACATCCATCCATTAATCCAACTATCCATCCATCCAGCCAGCCATCCATTCATCTACCCATCTATCATTCATCTCTCCATCCATCCAGTCACTTATCCCTCTATCTATTCATCCATCTATACATCTGTCCATTTATCCAACCACCTATCCATCAAGCCTTTCATCCCTCTACCCATCCATTCATCTATCCACCCAGCCATTCATTCCTCTACCCATCTATCATCCATCCCTCCATCCTCTCATCCCTCTATCCATCTCTACCTTCATCTATACATCTGTCCATTAATCCAACTATCCATCCATCAAGCCAATCACTCATTCATCTACCCATCTATTATCCATCTCTCCATCCATCCAGCCACTCATCCCTCTATCAATCTATCCATCCATCTAAACATCTGTCCATTTATTCAACCACCCATCCATCTAAACATATGTCCATTTATCCAACCACCCATCCACCCAGCCATCCCTCCATCCTCTCATACCTCTATCCATCTCTACATCCATCCATTAATCCAACTATCCAGCCAGCCATTAATTCATCTACCCATCTATTATCCATTTCTTCATCCACCCAGCCACTTATCCCTCTATCAATCTATCCATCCATCTACACATCTGTCCATTTATTCAACCACCCATCCATCTAAACATATGTCCATTTATCCAACCACCCATCCACCCCTCCATCCTCTCATACCTCTATCCATCTCTACATCCGTCCATTAATCCAACTATCCTGCCCCTTTATCTATCTATCCATCAATCTATACATCCATCTATACTTCCATCCATTAATCCAACCATCCATCCATCCATTCATCTACACATCTATCATCCATCTCTCCATCCATCCAGCCACTCATACCGCTATCAATCTATCCATCCATCTATACATCTGTCCATTTATCCAACCATCCATTCACATATCCATTCACCTATCCATCCATCTATCTACCAATCCATCCATCTATCCATCCATCCCTATATCTATCTATCAATTGATCTATACAAACATACCACAATATACTGAGTCATAGTCCCAGTACTGTATCACCCGGTTCTAGCCAATACACAGTCCTAGACATCTATAACAGGACCAGCATATCGTTACTATCCAAAGACAAACATCTTCTTTAAAAAATTACAGGAGAGACTTGACTTTTTTCTGTTATTCTGAAGCATTTCTTTTGGTCCATTCATTATTAAACATTCAAATAATGTAGAAAAAAAAAAAAAAAAAAAAAGCTAGTATTTTTGGGGATGTTTTTCTTTGGACAACAATGTAGAGCGCAATTCACTGAAGACAGCTTCAGTAACTAAAAGTTAAAATCCGCAGTGGTGTGAATTAATGGGAGCACGAGATCTAAAAAGAAATTAATATATATATATAAACAAACATACTTGTCTTGCGGCAAATGTTTGGCTTCGGCTTTCCATACAAGTCAGTAACAGAGGCCTGTCAGTCATATACGTTCGCTGGAGTACTAAGACCACGTCCAGGCTGTCTCTCAGCGTCACTGCTGGACTAAGAATAGGCCACCAGCCGAAAATATCAACAGCGCCCTGTTGTGTCTGGATGACCTACTATCTCTGACATCTACAAGCTGGAGCGGCAAGGTAGAAGTTTCTAATAGAGTGGACAGAGTGTTTAAACACTCCAGCAGCACTGCTGAGAATGATCCACCACCCATATAATACCTGCTCTGTGGTGGTCGTGTGGGGGTCCTGATCATTAAAGAACAGAGTAATAAAGTATACAGAGAATCAGATGAACTACAGTCTGTAAGTGGAGCTCCTGTATGGTCAGTGGAGCTGATACAGTGGACAGTAAGTGGAGGTCCTGTATGGTCAGTGGAGCTGATACAGTGGACAGTGAGTGGAGAAACCTAATGAAGTGCTTTATCTTTTCTACATGGGTTTTTGTAGAGATTCAGTATATGCAAATCTACTGCTGTGATAGTTCAACTAACCAAAAGTGAACAGATTCATTACTGTACGTCTCCATGTTTCACTATGTATCTTGTATTTTACCACATTGTACTGTAACACCGAGCCACAGGGGAAGCGATGCTGTTAATCTAAGCTCTTAAATAACTTCAATTCTCCGTTTTGCAGATCAGTATCCACCCCTCAGCGGGAACGTCTGGGGCTCGTCATGTGTAACACAATGAACAGAACTAATGGAAGACAATAACTAAACAAATATGCATTAAATAGAGCATTATGGCGCTGCGGCAGCGTGGATCCTCTGAATAATAGATGTTCCACATACTCTTTAATATGGAAAGACACTTTGGAGCGTGAATAAATCATTTAAATAGTACGAACCCTCAGCATTACAATCATGGAATTAATGACTGGAAAAGAACATTTCCGAGAAATAAAAGGGGCGTCAGAGCAGATACCTCGCCGAAAGTGCTGACAACCGATTTGCTAAACACTTATTGTGATCACATACACCGACCAACCATGACATCACAACCACCTTCTTGTATCTAGACTCACTGTCCACTGTATCAGCTTCACTGACCATACAGGAGCTACACTTACAGACTGTAGTTCATGTGATTCTCAGTATACTTCATTACTCTTTTCTTTAATGATCAGGACCCCCACAGGACCACCACAGAGCAGATACTATTAAGGCAGTGGATCATACTGGAGCAGCACTGCTGTGGCTGATTCACTCACAGCAGCACAACACACACTAACAAATAGGGTTATGTATGTTTAGGGCAATGCATATTGTGATACAGCGGTCACGATTCAATATATCACAATATATTGCGATACTGCAAATAAATTAATATATATTGTGATTTTTCAGATCTTACTATTATAACACACAGGTTTGCCAACACTTACAATAGCACTGCGCCCTTGTGCTGCTTGTTAATGTTGGAGTGGAGCTGAAAATTGATTCCAACACTGCCATCTAGTGGTCAGAGGTTTAAACAGAACACGCAAAGATTCACTGTCTGTCAGGAATCTGTGTATCGATACTGTGTTTCAGAGAATTGATACAGTATCACCAAACATAATATCCCGATATTCAATATTTCAATATTTTCTTACACCCTTACTCAGTAATCAGTGTCACTGCAGTGCTGAGAATGATCCACCACCCAAATACTACCTGCTCTGTGGTGGTCCTGTGGGGGTCCTGATCATTAAAGAACAGAGTAATAAAGTATATAGAGAATCAGATGAACTTCAGTCTGTAAGTGGAGGTCCTGTATGGTCAGTGGAGCTGATACAGTGGATGGTGAGTGGAGGTCCTGTATGGTCAGTGGAGCTGATACAGTGGACGGTGAGTGGAGGTCCTGTATGGTCAGTGGAGTTGATACAGTGGACGGTGAGTGGAGGTCCTGTATGGTCAGTGGAGCTGATACAGTGGACAGTGAGTGGAGGTCCTGTATGGTCAGTGGAGCTGATACAGTGGACAGTGAGTGGAGGTCCTGTATGGTCAGTGGAGCTGATACAGTGGACAGTGAGTGGAGCTCCTGTATGGTCAGTGGAGCTGATACAGTGGATGGTGAGTGGAGGTCCTGTATGGTCAGTGGAGTTGATACAGTGGATGGTGAGTGGAGGTCCTGTATGGTCAGTGGAGCTGATACAGTGGATGGTGAGTGGAGGTCCTGTATGGTCAGTGGAGCTGATACAGTGGACAGTGAGTGTAGGTCCTGTATGGTCAGTGGAGCTGATACAGTGGACAGTGAGTGGAGCTCCTGTATGGTCAGTGGAGCTGATACAGTGGACAGTGAGTGGAGCTCCTGTATGGTCAGTGGAGCTGATACAGTGGATGGTGAGTGGAGGTCCTGTATGGTCAGTGGAGTTGATACAGTGGATGGTGAGAGGAGGTCCTGTATGGTCAGTGGAGCTGATACAGTGGATGGTGAGTGGAGGTCCTGTATGGTCAGTGGAGCTGATACAGTGGACAGTGAGTGGAGGTCCTGTATGGTCAGTGGAGCTGATACAGTGGACAGTGTGTGTAGATATAAGAATAGGGTTTTAATGTTATGGCTGGTTAGTGTATACCCGAGATGACAGGCCTGTGAGTCTATAACTGACTTCACACGTTTCTTTCCCCACAAAACCAAAATCACACTCACTGAATTCCAGCCCACCGTGCTGCCGATATGAACAAATCATCAGATACCGTGATCATAAAGGCCCTCGTGAGCTGAATAAGGTGTGGCAGCAATAACTTTAACCCTGATACTGTGATACACAGAGAGGGGCCACTCCCAGTAAGGGGGTTATGCAATTATATCTCTAATTAATCATTAACATAGAGCTGGAGTTTCCAATAAGGACCTCACTGAACACTGGTGTGAGCAATCCGACCAATCATAGCTTCAGATTCCTTAGCCAGGTCACAGAAAAGCAAACGCCAATACGGTTTAATGCGGTTGCTATGCAACAACTGAACAACGAATGGTGTTTTGTGCAGTACTACTTCCGGTATACATGTTTGAAGGGGAATTCCACCAATTTTCCAATTTACGCATAACTCAGTGGTTCAGATACAGAATCATTCATAGTGAGTTTGGTGTGAAAGGGTTGATTGTAGTCACAGATTTCTTTACAGTGGTGGTAATGGGAACCAGGGTCACCATGACTACAACACATAGCATCATTAACTGCCTCTCTGGATAGTGACTTACAGTTTACCTGTACACAGGTAGGTGAAGGTAGTGACTTACAGTTGACCTGTACACAGGTAGGTGAAGGTAGTGTAACAGTTTACCTGTACACAGGTAGGTGAAGGTAGTGTTACAGTTTACCTGTACACAGGTAGGTGAAGGTACTGACTTACAGTTTACCTGTACACAGGTAGGTAAAGGTAGTGTAACAGTTTACCTGTACACAGGTAGGTGAAGGTAGTGTTACAGTTTACCTGTACACAGGTAGGTGAAGGTAGTGTTACAGTTTACCTGTACACAGGTAGGTGAAGGTAGTGTTACAGTTTATCTGTACACAGGTAGGTGAAGGTAGTGTTACAGTTTACCTGTACACAGGTAGGTGAAGGTAGTGTTACAGTTTACCTGTACACAGGTAGGTGAAGGTAGTGTTACAGTTTACCTGTACACAGGTAGGTGAAGGTAGTGTTACAGTTTACCTGTACACAGGTAGGTGAAGGTAGTGTTACAGTTTATCTGTACACAGGTAGGTGAAGGTAGTGTTACAGTTTACCTGTACACAGGTAGGTGAAGGTAGTCTTACCCAAGGACTCTTATTGGTATAGTGTAAGGTGGATATCTAGGTGGGGAATCGAGACCCAGTTTACAGCATGGAGGGCAGCAGTGTAACCCACTACACTATATGAGTCACCAACATTGACTGTAAAGTTAATAATAGTGAATAATAGTGGCAAATATTCCTGCCTCTTCACCACTAATAGAAAAAAACTCAATAAGGCAGGCAGTGTAATCACAACCATTTACTGTAATAACTCTCTGAGAGGGAGCTTTTAGAGGTGGACGTCTGGTTCCATTCACAACCACTATGAACACTTTTAGAACTGAGTGTTTCACGCCAAGCCACACTTTCTGGATTGGATTCTGTGTATTTGTTTTTAAGGAGGTGGAGTTCCCTTTTTAAACACACGTCAGTCCGGGTTAAATACGGAGGGACGACCAATAATCAATCATGTCAGACTGTAAAACATAAGCTTCAAAGTCCTCTACGTCGCCCATTCATTCTCAACTCACTGTCCTCCACTCGCACAAGGCAAACATGTGGGGAATCCCTGACACAGCTGTCTCCGTCCACCAGCTGTCCAGCTCTGCCCACACCAAACTCGGCAGTCTCAGGGAGCCGTCGCCACGGCAACGCTCTAAATAATGCAAAGCACAAAGCATGCTGGGAGCGCAGACAGACCTGCACTGCTCCAGTGGAGAACTTAAACACACAAACACACCTTAACTCACCTTCTTTGACCTCAGAGCAGCAGAACACCACCACCAGACACTGGATACAGAGGAACCTGGAGAGAGAGAGAGAGAGAGAGAAAGAAAGAGAGAGAGAGAGTTAGTTTAACTAATCTTGCGTGTGTTAGCGTAGCCAAACTACTTTAACACAGCTATACATTCATTCTGTACATTAAGCATTAGCAACTTTTAGCCATTTGACCTCCACATTTCACCCATCTGTGCAGTGAAACACCCACATATACACACACTAATGAACATACACACTTGCCCGGAGCGGCGGGCACAGGGCCAAGGAGCCTTTGGGGGTTAGGTTCAGTTGTGTGCTGTTGGCCCAGGGGATCGAACTGGCGACCTTCTGGTCACAAGACCAGATCCCTAACCTTCAGCCCACAACTACCCCTTACATCACATTAAATTAAATACATGTAATACATGTGTGTGTGTGTGTGAGAGAGAGAGAGAGAGAGAAAGAGAGAGAGAGAGAGGATAAAGAAAAGAAAAACAAAACAAATGAAAGAAAGAAAGAAAGAAAGAAAGAAAGAAAGAAAGAACATTTCAGGAGAGGAGAAGAGATGACAGGAGAGGATAGAAAAAGCAAGAAAACAGAAGAGAAGAAAAATGAGCAAATAGAAGAGAAACCAAAGAGAAAAGAGAATTTTAAAGGGGAAGAGAGGAGAGGAAAAGAGAAGAGAGCAAAAGAGAAGAGAATAAAGAAAAAGAAAAGACAGTAGAGGAGAAGATAAAAGAGGAGAAGGGGGGCAGTTGAAGACTGTAAAAGAGAAAAGAAGAAGAGAAGAAAAGACAGTAGAGGAGAAGAGAGCAGAAGAGAGTAGAAAACAATAGAGAAAAGAGTAAAGGAGAAGAGATTAGAAGACAGTAAAGGGGGAAGAGAGGAGAAGACAGTAGAGGAGAAGAGAAGAGAGAAAAAGACAGTAGAAGACAGTAGAGGAGAAGAGAACAGAGAAGAAGACAGTAGACGACAGATGAAGACAGTATAGGAGAAGAGAAGAAAGAAGAATACAGTAGAAGACAGTAAAAGCGGTAGAGGAGAAGAGAGGAGTAGAGAGGAGAATACAGTAGAGCAGAAGAGAAGAGAGTAGAAGAGAGAAGAAGAGAAGACAGTAGAGGAAAATACAGTGGAGGAGAAGAGAGGAAAAGAGAAGAGAGTAGAGAAGAAGAGAAGAGAAGAGAGAAGAAGACAGTAGAAGATAGTAGAGGAGAAGAGAAGAGAGGAGAGGAGAGTAGAAGACAGTAGAGGAGAAGAGAGGAGAAGACAGTAGAGGAGAAGAGAAGAGAGTAGAGGAGAGGAGAAGAGAGGAGAAGAGAGTAGAGGAGAAGAGAGGAGAGGAGAGGAGAGGAGAAGGTAGAGGAGAGGAGAAGGTAGAGGAGAGGAGAAGGTAGAGGAGAGGAGAAGGTAGAGGAGAGTAGAGGAGAAGAGAAGGTGGAGGAGAGGAGAGGAGAAGGTAGAGGAGAAGAGAGTAGAGGAGAAGAGAGTAGAGGAGAAGAAGGTAGAGGAGAAGAGAGGAGAAGACAGTAGAAAGAAGTGAGTAGAGGAGAAGAGAGGAGAGGAGAAGAGAGTAGAAGAGAAGAGAGGAGAAGAGAGTAGAAGAGAAGAGAGTAGAGGAGAAGAGAGGAGAAGAGGGTAGAGGAGAAGAGAGTAGAGGAGAAGAGAGTAGAAGAGAGAAGAGAGTAGAGGAGAAGAGAGTAGAAGAGAGGAGAAGAGAGTAGAGGAGAAGAGAGTAGAAGAGAAGAGAGGAGAAGAGAGTAGAAGAGAAGAGAGGAGAGGAAAAGAGAGGAGAAGAGAGTAGAGGAGAAGAGAGTAGAGGAGAAGAGAGTAGAAGAGAAGAGAGGAGAGGAAAAGAGAGGAGAAGAGAGTAGAGGAGAAGAGAGTAGAGGAGAAGAGAGGAGAAGAGAGTAGAGGAGAAGAGAGGAGAAGAGAGTAGAGGAGAAGAGAGGAGAAGAGAGTAGAGGAGAAGAGAGGAGAAGAGAGTAGAGGAGAAGAGTTCAGTATCAGGTCACTGCTGATGGCCCTGCAGTGACTGAGTTCTCTGGTGGTTTTGTGATTAAACCCACTTTAACAGATTAAACTATTACAGTAACTGAGTCTGAGTCTGCCTGATACTGAGAGTCTTTGTGCACTGCTCTCCTCCGACACTGTGTCAGTACTTATGAGACGAGTTTAAGCTCATAATTCCTCATCAGGGGTCCCGCACTGTTTATACCCAACACGCCCTCCAGACATCACACTTCCTCCCCTCACACACACACACACACACACACACACTTCTAACACTAAACCAACAAAAACATACGACCCTGAACGAACTCTCTCAGTGCAGTCGTGGCTCAGTCAGCTCCACCAGTTCCTCTCATTAAAGAGAGCTGAAAGATCTGATATACTCCCTTAGTTTTACACTGAAGTTACAAGACTGACATCAGAGGTAGTATCGGTATCGGTGGTGATACTGGAACTTACACACAGTATCAGTAATAGAAAGAGCCGATACCATGAAGCTTATTGACTAAATGGCTGTACGTGTTTCTGCACTGTGGCAATTTTTATTTTTTCATAGCTCTGTTCAGTTACTCAACCAGTAAATGGAGTTCTTTCAATGTTATTATATCTTATTCAGGATAAGAAAAAAATACAACATACAAAAAGCGGAACACTATAAATATCAGGATTTATAGGAATGTATCAAGCATTTAAGTCAGAGTTGGTATCGGTACTCGGTATCGGCAAATACCTGAAAAGCTGGTATCAGTAAAGAAAAAGTGGTGAAATCAGTAGGCGAGTGCGGCTAGTATGTCTGAATACTCAGTAGTAAATCAGTAGGCGAGCGTGGCTAGTATGTCTGAATACTCAGTAGTAAATCAGTAGGTGAGTGTGGCTAGTATGTCTGAATACTCAGTAGTAAATCAGTAGGCGAGCGCGGCTAGTATGTCTGAATACTCAGTAGTAAAATCAGTAGGCGAGCGCGGCTAGTATGTCTGAATACTCAGTAGTGAAATCAGTAGGTGAGTGCGGCTAGTATGTCTGAATACTCAGTAGTGAAATCAGTAGGCGAGCGGGGCTAGTATGTCTGAATACTCAGTAGTAAATCAGTAGGCGAGCGCGGCTAGTATGTCTGAATACTCAGTAGTAAGTCAGTAGGCGAGCGCGGCTAGTATGTCTGAATACTCAGTAGTAAATCAGTAGGCGAGCGCGGCTAGTATGTCTGAATACTCAGTAGTAAATCAGTAGGCGAGCGCGGCTAGTATGTCTGAATACTCAGTAGTGAAATCAGTAGGCGAGCGCGGCTAGTATGTCTGAATACTCAGTAGTAAGTCAGTAGGCGAGCGGGGCTAGTATGTCTGAATACTCAATAGTGAAATCAGTAGGTGAGCACGGCTAGTATGTCTGAATACTCAGTAGTAAATCAGTAGGCGAGCGCGGCTAGTATGTCTGAATACTCAGTAGTAAAATCAGTAGGCGAGCGCGGCTAGTATGTCTGAATACTCAGTAGTAAAATCAGTAGGCGAGCGCGGCTAGTATGTCTGAATACTCAGTGGTGAAATCAGTAGGCGAGCGCGGCTAGTATGTCTGAATACTCAGTAGTAAAATCAGTAGGTGAGCGCGACTACTTTGTCCGAATACTCAGTAGGTAGCTGAACGTCGGCTATTTGTACGTAGCTACTGCTAGTGATCTGCTGCTACAGAAGTTAGCACTACTGCTGAGATAAACATTGATTACATTCCTCCCGTTTCATCTTCTCTGATCTACAGCTCCGTCTGATACATAATCAGAGAAAAACTCAGATCAGAGTCACTAAAAGATCTAAATCTGTCAGTAAACGAGCTTTTAAATGAATAGCAGGACTTTTACGGTGGTGGTCTGACGTCTTGCATCACAGGACGCTGTCAATATGGTGGACGTAGTACGTCTGAGATTGTGTGGTACTAAAACTCTCCTACTGAAATTACCTACTAGTCTACCTCTCGAGCAGTACGTACTGACTCTAATCCAGTACCTACTGACACGTAGGCGATTTCGGACGCACCTATTATCTAACTGTCTGTTCAGTTTACCTCAGCTAACAGTGTTAGCATTACTAGTGAGGGGCTACAGAGGTTAGCTGTAAACAAACCTGACACAAAAATGGCTAAATGGAGTTTTATTTCATTCCATGTACACGTGTCGAGAATAAAATTAGCCTAAACCAACTTGTACATACACGTTAACACATAACTGAACAAGGTAGCAGGTTTGAGGTACATATGCGATGATCACGTAACTAGCATGATGCTAATGCTCAGCGTAGTTGATAGCTACCCTGCAAACACAGTTACGTTGTGACAACATACTGTTTTGTTGCCCACAATGTTGTCACAACATTGAAATGTATTTCCTCAGAAAGTTGTGAGAACATTATCTGGCAGGGTCATGAGAACATAGTGTCAACGTTGTTAGTATGTCGTCACAACCACCTCGAATCCTTTACATGTTCCATTATATCTGCATTGAACTCCATGGAATTTTGCTAAGTTGCCAAAAGGTAGTCATAATACCGTGAAACTAAATTTCATAGCGACATTATGACAATGTAGTGTCAATGTTGTCAGTACGTTGTCACAATCTCTTAGAATTCTTCAAACGTTCTATTACATCTGCATGAAACCAAGTTGCCAAAAGGTAGTCATATTTAGAGATGGACCGATTAGCGTTTTTAAGGCCGATTCCGATCACCGATCACCTTTCAGCACGATCGACCGAGAGCCGATACCGAGAGAGGGCGGGGTATACGCCACGGCAGGACTAACATTATTACCATTTTTAACGAGCTCATATGAAACAGCATAATATTTTTAACAAAATTAACAGTAAATAAACAAAGTAAATGAAACAAATATCTCCAATACTGCAATAACTACATTTAGACCCTTAATTTAAACTAAAAAAGTTAATTTAATAAATTCAGTAAAAACTGCAGTCATTAAACTCAGACTCTGTTATTTTAAACTAAATCTGTAATCATTAAATGTAGAATATTGAATTGTAGCTGCTGTTCTGTTAGTACCGGTCAGATCTGGTCTGTACGGTGTTCTGGGTTATTAGTTTTGTTTTGTGATTAGTAGTTAAATGTCTTTGTCTTGGTTCCTCAACGAGACACGCTGATTTTACTCATTTTAAAAACGTCCTGTATGAGTCTGAGTCACAAACGGTAAACACTGCCAGACGGACGACATGAAAATGAAAGGGTATGTATTTCCACCTAGTGGTTCAGATAGGAATTGCAGGGAGCTGGCTGGAGGAGGTTTCAAGGAGGTGTCCTCTTCCTGGATGAAACGCTAGCTGGAAATACAGAAATTAGGTTCATTCGTTTAACGCCATCGATCGGCTCTCGAGATCGAATACACTGGAGAAATATCGGCCGATCACCGATCATATATTTTGATTAAAAATCGTCCGATACCGATACATGGCCGATCGAACCTTTCATCTCTAGTCACAATACCATAAAACAACATTTAATAGTGACACTGTGATAACATTATGACAACATTGTGACAACGCTGTTCAGACAACGTAAAGAGCACCACCTTTTAGCTGCGTTTGCTGGAAAACAAGATTAGCACTTCACCACGTCTTCATGAGGCTCCTTCATAAACCATAAAGCTAAAGTTCACCTCACAAGTACTTCAGTCGTGGGCGCGAAGTGAGAACCGGGGAATGAGGACAAAAGACAACCAACTCCTCACACGGAAAAGAGAAGTACAGATGGAGAAGTGATGGATACGATCAATAAGCCTCTTTCACAGGTCCAATTCCAAACCTGCCAACTTCTCTACTCTCAATAGCAGCGTGTTCTGTTCACGTAGCAGGCCCGTGTGACTGTACAGCTTGTGTTCACGTTAGTTCCTGATCCAATCACCATGATTAGTTTCCCTACGTATGAAACAGGAAAGCTCTGACTGAAGAAATTCAGTACAGCAACTATATACCAGCCTGCAGGCCTGATAAGATCATCGCCAACTGCTGGTGGACCCTCGGACCACCCAGATTGTTGTCTTGTGTACAAACTACTCGGCCTTTCAGTGCATACAGAACTTTTTTGTTGTGGGATAATAAACGTACAGCAAATATTATAAAAAACAAGCAGTAATATTCCAGAAAAAAACAAAGGACACAATAAGAAAAAATAATTAAATGTTGAAGAATATAGTTTTAATATATATGTTTTAAAGTCAACGACAGGAGGAGCCATTTATTTATGATATTGCGGTAAAAATTACGAACAAAACTAGTTTACAAAGCAAAAAATTTAGTAAAAAATAAGTCATATGGACTGTAAGAGGAATTTTGCCCAACACCCTGCTCAACCGCTGAGCATTAAACCCCCAGCTTTGCTATATGACTGCATACATTAATTTAATTCTGAATTAATTCACAATTTTAAGGCAGCAAAACTGCTGACGACATGTAAAAAGTCTTTTTTATGATGGTAATGTATTCTTAGGCATATACTGTACTGTGCAGCCACAGTTAATCTATTAAAGAGGCCTACTGTGCTCATTTTCAATGTAGATACTTTTACTTTTGGCAGCTAACAGAACAGATTTACACACTTTAATTATTAAAACCCTGTCTTAAGCCCCGCCTCCAGATGAGCCCAATGTGCTCTGATGAGCTCAGCCACTCAGTTCTGATTGGTCAACTGCCAGAGTGGTTGAAGATAGTGGCAGCACCCTGCCACAGATTTCACCTCCACAGGCCAATCAGGACTGTGTTACAAGATGACATCATGCTGTAACAGAGAAGAGAACTTGAACCAGAATTTTTCCAAGCTATTGGAGCATTTCTATTGGTCCATTTTGGAGCATTTCTATTGGGCCACTCATCAAGAATGTGTAACACAACGTAAAAGTTGCTTTTAACTGATGTAAAAAACAAAAATTGATGAAAATGGAGATACATGCTTTTCTTTGGGCATATGTGAAATGCTTCATGGCCTTTGCATGGCCTGGTTATGGATTCACAGACTTAAGCCTGAAACATTCTTTTTGGATAATTTTGAGAAGGTTTGGGCATAAAATACTTTATAAAAATATATGCAAGATGGAGAGATACGAGCAGAACAAAATATTTCCAAATAAAATATTTTTTTATAGAATTATGACTATTTTATCACCACCAGCATCAAATATATATACACTCAGAGGACTCATGTGGGTACAGTATTGGGTTTTCATATTAAATAAAATGTGTATATTTGTTTTGTAGACATAGTGACGTCTGGTTACCATCATCACCACTGTGAACATCATCTGAACTATTTCACACCAAACCCATTTGGAATGACTCTGTTTACGTCCCCCTTACTTTACTGACTTAAACCTAATCTTTCAGTCACACTGTTATATATTCATCTTAGGTTTAGGCATATACAATAACATCACTAACCAGAACAAGCTACATTTTTCACCATCATATTAATCATACTACATTATTTGATGGACGTGAACAGGTTTAATGTGGTTTTATAAGGTTTGTGTTCTACCTGATAACCATCATATCAAAATTACTGTAATACAAAAGTGGCTTATTACTTTATTTTCACAAACAAACATGAAAGGAGCTGTAATTTATGTTCAAAGTACATCAGAGCTTGTGCTCTACAGCTGTAAGTTGGGAAACTGATGGACTCACTTTTGCAAATAAATTAATATTTAATTATTTTAAACTTCTAAAGCACAGGAGAAATATCACTTTGTTAAATGTTTCAAACCATAGCGTTCAATCTGCAAAATCAGCACCTTTGAAGCCGGTGTGTTTGTGATGTCACAAAAAACATAGCACCTCTGTTCAAAGAAAAATATGTATCTCCCAACTGACAACTTTACAGGAGAGGCAAAAACCCTCCATACGTTCAATTAGGGGTGGGCGATATGGCCCTACAATAATATCACGATATTTCATGGTATTTTTGCGATAACGATACTCTTGACAATGTGACAAAACATTGAATTAAAAAGAATATTTCAAGAATAGACTACTGCAACAAAACGAAAATCAAATGTTATTATTTCATACGATATGATATGGCACTCTCCTAACTGAGATTTAAAAAAATACATTACATCCAGATACATCCATCTCTTTAGCATACAGCACTTCAGCTCCGCCCACTTTTACTGAAGTTATGAGTAGCATAAGACTGCTTTTTTTTTTTTTTTTTAAATAAGACCAAATACATGACAGCCAGCCAGTCACTCATTTACTGTTTGTTCGTTTGGGTTTAAATTAATTGAATATTGATTTATTTGTAAAAGTGAATCCATCAGTTTGTCAGTGACTTTTCTCTGTTACAGGGTGATGTCATCATGTAACACAGTTCTGAAAGCTGTGGCAAGTTGCTGCCACTATCTTCAACCACTCTGGCAGTTGACCAATCAGAACTAAGGGGCCTCTGCTGGCTCACCAGAGCACATTGGGATCATCTGGAGGCGGGGCTTAAAGGAAGGATGTTTCTTGACTTTGAATGGAAGTTAATGGAACCAGATGGAATTTTAGTCATCTGTATCTTTTACAGCAATATAAAAAGCTGCTGGTATCAAGTATGTCAACAAAAGACAAAAAAACAAAAAACAATGGAGATAGGAGGTGTTGTTCTGCCAGTCACAATGACCTCATAGAAAACAAAAACAAAAATACAAGAAAAATGTGGGATATGGGCCCTTTAAAGGCCATAATCAAAGAACAGCACTGCTATAAACAATACTTGTTTATTCACTGAACGTGAGCTCCCAGTGAAATACCAGTTCAGGTTAAGTAAACATGCTGGAAACCGTGTAGTGAAGCGAACAGTGGAGGACAGAGACAGAGACAGTGCTCGTCCTCTACAGTGGGAGGATTTAAACACAGGTCGAGCGGTTCTCATCTGGAGCCTAAAAACAAACAGCTTACCTCATGTTAACATTGTGCCCAAGTTCAGAAATAGACATGATGTCAAATGCTTCAACACTGAGGCCTCTGTGTAGGTGACAGTGCCTCCTGAGAGCGTCCACATATTAAATCTCACAATAAACCTTTTAGCCTTAATGTAATTTTAGGGCCGAGACAAAGGAATACAGTGTTTACTTCAGTCTTTTAAATCTGCTCTTTAACTTTAAAGGGCCCATAGCCTACGTTTTCTGTGTGCTTTATATTTTACCCTGAGATCCACTTACTTACTTTTGTTGGGTCATATGCATCAACACCAGTCACTTCCAGGAGGAGTTTTATGTTGATGTTATGCTTGTGTTTCACAAAGCAATGCGCAACTATGGGTCTGTCTCAAATCCTAGTGAGTGGCTAAGTAGGCTGTCTAGGTAGGGAGCTGTGTAAGTATCAGCGTTCTCTCCTCATCTCTCCTCATAAAACAGATTACTGAGACGCTCTAGTTAGAGAGAGACTGCATCACGGCTTGTTCCCGCCCACTGCAGCACGCCACCGGTGGTTTAGCTGGTTGCTAAGCTACTGGCCAGCATCCAAAACAATAGACCAAGGCTTAAAAATCCGCTAGCATAAATCATCCCTCGTTCCTCCCATAGTGTCTAATTCATTTTTGGGCGAACCCTAAAAAAATTATGGTTTCATTTAACATAGAGCAACCAAACTGACAGATCCCCAAGCTTTAATCTACACATATACCCAACAGCACTCCTCTATTTGACGTTTATTCATCCCTCATTCCTCTAATAGTGTCCGATTCATTTTCAAGCCCACCCAAACATCATGGTTTTACTTAACGTACAGCAACCAAACTGCCTGTACTCACTCAGGGCAGATAGCCAAGCTCTAATCCATAGACATACCCACCCACACTCCTCTATTTATCGTTTATTTATCCCTCGTTCCACCCATAGAGTCTGGTTCACTTTAGGGCAAACTCAAAAAACGATGGTTATATTTAACGTACAGCCACAAAGCTGACCGTACTCACTCAGGGAAGATCCCCAACCTCTAATCCACAACATATTGACTCTCACTCTTTTATTCATCATTGATTGATCCCTCACTCCTCCCATTAAATTGCTCACGCTGCACAACCATCCTGCGTTTCCTTCAGTAAATGCACTTTTCTAGTTTTTATTGTTTTCCTGGGAGAAATAAAGGACAACAACAACAACAACAACAACGTATTCACAATCTTAATGATGATAACGTGACATCCATTAGCCTTAATGCAGACATCTGGACATCTGATGAGAGTCCTGTGAGTGTGGTCAGTTTAACTTGGGAAGTGGACAGACCACAGGTTTGAATTATTGCCACACAGTGCAGCATAGTGTCAAATGGCATAGCAGTACTACGGAATGCCAGCAGGAGGAGCCACTAAACTCTGTGGTCAAGTTCATCTTTATGCTCTACCTATAACTAAGTGACAAAGTGTTCGGCATCTCTTATCACGCTTCACATCAGTTCACGACTTCTTCACCGGCTGGCTGTTGTTGAGCTATTTTCCCCCCTTCGCACTCGCTCACACATCAGAGGAAGCACATCGCTCCATGTTCGCTCCTAATTACATAATTTATGGTCATTAATAAACAAAGACAGCAGCTTTTCTCAGAAGATGTAGGTTTGAACCAACAGGCCCAACCATGAGCTAGAAAACTGCAGCTGGTAAACAAACGCACAGGCCTCTAACAACCATCTTCATAATCATATCTGCAGAACTTCCAGAATGGCCATCGTCTGGGAGCTGTGGATCACTGCTGCATCACTCATGTCACACAGAGCCAGAAGTACTGTCCGGCTTGCGGGTTGAAGCGATACTGGAGGCTCTGATTTGCTGAAAAGCCGCTCCACCGGCACTCTGAACCACTGCGGTGTACTCCCAATTAATAAATTATAACTGTGTATCTGATATTAGTTTCGACCTGGAATTACCATATCAGCGCATCCCTAATCAACCCCCTCACGAGAGACAGGAGGAGCATTAGAGATTGTTTAACAACTCAAGTGTGTGATGATTCGTGCCCACAGTTTGCACTACTAATTGGTGAACATTAGCCTTCATTACCTATAGGATTTTTTTCAGCAGCAGTCGAAAACACTGCACTGGGCATTAAGGAGCGTTACACTTCTTGGGTGGACGACTAGCTTTATGTGTATATACACTACTGGTCAAAAGTTAAAAACACTACTCTAAAACCTTTGTCTGGTAGTGTACTAAAACCTTTGTCTGGTAGTGTACTAAAACGTTTGTCTGGTAGTGTACTAAAACGTTTGTCTGGTAGTGTATCTAAAACCTTTGTCTGGTAGTGTATCTAAAACGTTTGACTGGTAGTGTATCTAAAACGTTTGTCTGGTAGTGTATCTAAAACGTTTGTCTGGTAGTGTATCTAAAACGTTTGTCTGGTAGTGTATCTAAAACCTTTGTCTGGTAGTGTATCTAAAACCTTTGACTGGTAGTGTATCTAAAACGTTCGTCTGGTAGTGTATCTAAAACGTTTGTCTGGTAGTGTATCTAAAACGTTTGTCTGGTAGTGTATCTAAAACGTTTGTCTGGTAGTGTACTAAAACCTTTGTCTGGTAGTGTATCTAAAACGTTTGACTGGTAGTGTATCTAAAACCTTCGTCTGGTAGTGTATCTAAAACCTTTGTCTGGTAGTGTATCTAAAACGTTTGTCTGGTAGTGTATCTAAAACGTTTGTCTGGTAGTGTATCTAAAACGTTTGACTGGTAGTGTATCTAAAACCTTTGTCTGGTAGTGTATCTAAAACGTTTGACTGGTAGTGTATCTAAAACGTTCGTCTGGTAGTGTATCTAAAACGTTTGTCTGGTAGTGTATCTAAAACGTTTGTCTGGTAGTGTATCTAAAACGTTTGTCTGGTAGTGTATCTAAAACGTTTGTCTGGTAGTGTATCTAAAACGTTTGTCTGGTAGTGTATCTAAAACGTTTGACTGGTAGTGTATCTAAAACCTTTGTCTGGTAGTGTATCTAAAACGTTCGTCTGGTAGTGTATCTAAAACGTTCGTCTGGTAGTGTATCTAAAACGTTCGTCTGGTAGTGTATCTAAAACGTTCGTCTGGTAGTGTATCTAAAACGTTTGACTGGTAGTGTATCTAAAACCTTTGACTGGTAGTGTATCTAAAACCTTTGTCTGGTAGTGTATCTAAAACGTTCGTCTGGTAGTGTATCTAAAACGTTCGTCTGGTAGTGTATCTAAAACGTTCGTCTGGTAGTGTATCTAAAACGTTCGTCTGGTAGTGTATCTAAAACGTTCGTCTGGTAGTGTATCTAAAACGTTCGTCTGGTAGTGTATCTAAAACGTTCGTCTGGTAGTGTATCTAAAACGTTCGTCTGGTAGTGTATCTAAAACGTTCGTCTGGTAGTGTATCTAAAACGTTCGTCTGGTAGTGTATCTAAAACGTTCGTCTGGTAGTGTATCTAAAACCTTTGTCTGGTAGTGTATCTAAAACCTTTGTCTGGTAGTGTATCTAAAACCTTTGTCTGGTAGTGTATCTAAAACGTTCGTCTGGTAGTGTATCTAAAACGTTCGTCTGGTAGTGTATCTAAAACGTTCGTCTGGTAGTGTATCTAAAACGTTCGTCTGGTAGTGTATCTAAAACCTTTGTCTGGTAGTGTATCTAAAACCTTTGTCTGGTAGTGTATCTAAAACGTTTGGCTGGTAGTGTATCTAAAGCGTTTGACTGGTAGTGTATCTAAAACGTTCGTCTGGTAGTGTATCTAAAACGTTTGTATGGTAGTGTATCTAAAACGTTTGACTGGTAGTGTATCTAAAACGTTCGACTGGTAGTGTATCTAAAACGTTTAATGTCAATGCATTGTAAATGTAAACAGCAGCTCAGTCATGTTCAAATGATTCAGAAAAATAAAATACATGAAGATACATATCTTTACTTATATATATATATATATAAGTGCCTGTGCATGGACCGGCCTGTGCATGGACTTGCCTGTGCATGGACTGGCCTGTGCATGGACTGGCCTGTGCATGGACTGGCCTGTGCATGGACTGGCCTGTGCATGGACTGGCCTGTGCATAGACTGGCCTGTGCATAGACTGGCCTATACAGGAGCTTGCCAGAGCATGGGATTGGCTCACGGTGAGACCGGCCCATGGTAGACTTGGCCTGCAATGGGACTGGCCTGTGGTGGGTTACATACAATTGGTTACTGGTTATTCTCTGATTGGTAAGGTGATGACTGTAGTGACTGATTGGCTGGTCTGTAATTGGCTACTGGTAACTGGTAAATGCAAACAGTTCTTTGAGTGTTTACGGTTCTCTACAGAACCATTAAAGAACATTCTTTTCAAAAGAGCTGAAAAGGCTGAGGAGGAACGCCACAGAAAGAAAGAAAAGAGCCAACTTAACAGCCAAAAATAACAACACTTCACACTCCAGTGAAAAATATTTAAAAAAAAACTCAAGTGAGAACAAAAGTGAAAGATATGAATATAAAACTCTTGTGCTTCGGTTATTCAAACATGTTAGTAAAATTTGACTCTGCCTGTGCCAAGCTGACTCAAACGCCCACCCTCAGGGAGTTCAGTCACTATCAGAAAAAAAGAGAGAGAGAGGGACGGCGAGAGAGAGACACAGATATTTATAGTTGATAACATTATTGTTGCTTGACTAGTCAGGTTTTTTACTGATGACCGCATTCAGGGACGCCTGAACCCGAGCACGAGTATTAAAGAGGACACGAGGCACGGTGAGTGAAGGCCGGACGAGGGAGGAAGATGAGGAGGAGGAGGAGTGGAGCAGAATGAAGGGGGTTTCAGAAGAGAAATGCATCCAGAGGAGCTTTAGCTCTTTTCTCGTGGAAACGCACCTCAGGTTAGAGGCAGAGACGCTGATGTAGACTGACAGGTATTGCATAACAGCCACAGCAAACAGGGCCACCAAAAACAGGGCAGTGTCTCACAGCACGAGAAACCACACACACACACACACACACACACACACACACACACACACACACACACACACACACACACACTCTCTCTCTCTTTCTAAACTACAGGAGAGCCAGAACAGGGGTGGTGAGGTATATTCTTCCTGTTTACAATGCACTGCATTATCACTGTAATAACTAATAACATCATCATCATCATCATCATCATCCTCATGCCAAACATTTTAAACAACTTCTAAATGGGCCTTTTTACTGCAGTGCCCTTTAAAACGTAACGACTTCTGTTCCGGCTCTGAAATGCCCTCTGTTGTTTCCCATTACATCATTGTGCATCAGCAGGTGGAGCAAAACAATATTAATATAATAACTCACCCCCTCCTAAGCCACCTTACACGTGCCAACACCCAGTGCCAGTGCCAGCGTGTTACCATCCTGAAGTAGCCAATGCTGTACAGCTCACCAGCTAACCACCAGTATCTCTCCATTCTTTCCTCTCTGGCGTTCTTAAATATGCAGTTCTTAATCAACTGTCTCTCTTTCTCATCCAGAACCAGCTCCAGAACCCCAAAAGAACAAAGGAACGAGTGGATGAAGGAACAGTGTTGGTGATGATAAAGGAATGAAGGGATAAAAGAACAGTGTTGGTGATGATAAAGGAGTGAAGGGATAAAAGAACAGTGTTGGTGATGATAAAGGAATGAAGGGATGAAGGAACAGTGTTGGTGATGATAAAGGAGTGAAGGGATAAAAGAACAGTGTTGGTGATGATAAAGGAATGAAGGGATGAAGGAACAGTGTTGGTGATAAAGGAATGAAGGGATGAAGTGTTGGTGATGATAAAGGAATGAAGGGATGAAGGAAGTGTTGGCGATGATAAAGGAAAGAAGGGATGAAGGAACAGTGTTTGGTGATAAAGGAATGAAGTGATGAAGGAACAGTGTTGGTGATGATAAAGGAATGAAGGGATGAAGGAACAGTGTTGGTGATGATAAAGGAATGAAGGGATGAAGGAACAGTGTTGGAGATGATAAAGGAATGAAGGGATGAAGGAACAGTGTTGGAGATGATAAAGGAATGAAGGGATGAAGGAACAGTGTTGGTGATGATAAAGGAACGGAGGGATGAAGGAACAGTGTTGGTGATAAAGGAACGAAGGGATGAAGTGTTGGTGATGATAAAGGAATGAAGGGATGAAGGAAGTGTTGGCGATGATAAAGGAAAGAAGGGATGAAGGAACAGTGTTTGATGATAAAGGAATGAAGTGATGAAGGAACAGTGTTGGTGATGATAAAGGAATGAAGGGATGAAGGAACAGTGTTGGTGATGATAAAGGAATGAAGGGATGAAGGAACAGTGTTGGAGATGATAAAGGAATGAAGGGATGAAGGAACAGTGTTAGTGATGATAAAGGAACGGAGGGATGAAGGAACAGTGTTGGTGATGATAAAGGAACGGAGGGATGAAGGAACAGTGTTGGTGATAAAGGAATGAAGGGATGAAGTGTTGGTGATGATAAAGGAATGAAGGGATGAAGGAACAGTGTTGGAGATGATAAAGGAATGAAGGGATGAAGGAACAGTGTTGGTGATGATAAAGGAATGAAGGGATGAAGGAACAGTGTTGGTGATGATAAAGGAATGAAGGGATGAAGGAACAGTGTTGGCGATAATAAAGGAATGAAGGGGTGAAAGAACAGTGTTGGTGATGATAAAGGAATGAAGGGATGAAGGAACAGTGTCGGTGATGATAAAGGAATGAAGGGATGAAGGAACAGTGTCGGTGATGATAAAGGAATGAAGGGATGAAGGAACAGTGTTGGTGATGATAAAGGAATGATGGGATGAAGGAACAGTTTTGGTGATGATAAAGGAATGAAGAGATGAAGGAACAGTGTTGGTGATGATAAAGGAATGAAGGGATGAAGGAACAGTGTTGGTGATGATAAAGGAATGAAGGGATGAAGGAACAGTGTTGGTGATGATAAAGGAATGAAGGGATGAAGGAACAGTGTCGGTGATGATAAAGTAATGAAGGAATGAAGGAACAGTGTTGGTGATGATAAAGGAATGAAGGGATGAAGGAACAGTGTTGGTGATGATAAAGGAATGAAGGGATGAAGGAACAGTGTTGGTGATGATAAAGGAATGAAGGGATGAAGGAACAGTGTCGGTGGTGATAAAGGTTTATTTAGTACTAGTTTACTGTTTACCTGCTAGAACAACATTAAAATAGAAACCGTGTGTGTGATATCGATAGTTTAGGACACGGGTTACGGGGTCACTACCCCATCACCCCCAACCCCCACACCTCTCTTCTCTCCCCCCCCCCTTCTCCTCTCCAGCCTCCAGACAGCTGTAAACGGCTCATCTCCGAGCCAAGTGCACATCTGGAGGGTGTGAGAGTGGGTGGGTTGCTTAATTCCACCCTGTGGTGTTCCAGGATGACATACAGGGTGTTTCGAGAAGCATATGGTGGAGTTAGTGTCCCAGGGGTTGGAGGGGAGGGAGGTGGGGTCTCTTTACTATTTAACGATATGCTGACCTGACCCTTCCCCATAAAACTGGACCACAGAGCTCCACAGAACAAAGCAGAAGAATAAGTCACACCAAGCACTCCGAGGTGATCGTTTTATGGATGTCAGACTCATTAAAGATTACTGAACAAGCATACGATGATTTAGACACAGACATCATACGGACGGGTGTATTTGTTAGCTACGTTAGCTCCAGTTCAAAACTAAATGGCTGGTTTATACGTCTGTGAAGAGCTCAAGGGTTCTTGTGTAAATACGGTGGTTCTACGTAGAACTACAAACAGTCTAAATTAAATAATGGTTCTTTGCATTTTGCAATTGTTCCTCAGAGCGATGGAGAATTTGAGGTGTATGGTTCTACACAGAGCTCGGCCAGAACATCATTGGTGACGGCAGATGGTTGCTATTGTTCCAGAGTGTGGCACCCGTCACGTAACGCCGATGTAGCCCAGATGACACTATCGATCGGGGTTACTTGAGGTCATTTCAGGAGTAAATCACACTGATCTTTTATCCCACGCGACTCAAATCAATGATACATTGACTAGAGATGGGACCGATCCGATACAATATCGGTATCGGGGCCGATATTGACGTAATCTAACGTATCGGATATCGGGCGAATGCGGAAGATCCACTTACCGATCCATTTTCTATTTAATTTCTGTTTAGTTTTGCACATTATTTAAACTATTTGAAATCTTGTTGAAGTTGCTGCTGCTGCTGATACAATTTTCTTAATACTTGAGCTGTTTAGATCATGCAGTCAGTCATATTGTTGTATTTAGAATACTAGAAAGGTTTTTGATACATAAGATGTTTATTTTAGTTTTGTGTTTTAAATATTTGATATGAATGAAAACTATTGTGTTTGTATATGCCTTTGGAATGCATTTATATTAAATGCATGTGTGTACTCTTCTAAGTGCTGTGTCTATTTCAGCCTCATTATGTAACCTTAAACATAGTACCAATGATAATAAACTAAAGAGCCCTTATATCGGTATTTGTATCGGTATCAGTATCGGCAGTTATATTTCGGTATCGGATCGGAACTGAAAACACTGGATCGGCCCATCACTAAAATTTACTAGGGGTGTAAGAAAATATTGAAATATCGTGATATTATGTTTAGTGATACTATATCAATTCTCAAAAACACAGCTTGATTATTAATGAACAGTTTACAAGCACAGATTCCTGGCAGACAGTGAATCATTGTGTGTTGTGTTTAAACCTCTGACCACTAGATGGCAGTGTTGTGATCCATTTTTTTAGCTCCACTCCAACATAAACAAGCAGCACAAGGGCGCAAAGCTACTGTAAGTACTGACAAACCTGCTCATATATAGAGTTTGTATTGTGGGTCTTTAAAAATCACAGTATATCACTTTGCTTGCAGTATTGCAATATAAATCACAATATACTGAATCGTGAGTGCTGTATCACGATACATTTTGTATTGCCAGGTTATTGCCAATACACAGCTCTAGAATTTGTGATATCAGTCTGAGTCATATTATTATTATTAGTCTAAGAAAGGTGCAGCAATATTGCCAAATGTAAATGTCAACAAAAACATCAAGGAGAACATTTAAATCTGCCCTTTTTACCTTCTTACACTCATAAATATTGTGGACTGTCTGTAAACACTTCCAGATTTGACGAGTGAGATACAGATTTTTTTGGCACACTGGAATGCTGACTGGTATAAGTTGCTCTGAATGAATGAAAAGTACACAAATGTAGAAAAAATGCTTATTTTCACATAAAAGGAACTGAACACCCGTGTATGCCATCAAATCAGTCTGCTATGTTTTGGCTTACAGGGTACCGACCATGCTCATGTTTAATATTCATCATTTTGTTTTTTGGGGTCTACCAGATCAGAGTTTCATGCTTTTTACTCATAATGTACATCTGTGTTCACTTTATGTCTGAAAAGCTCTGTTAGAACTCCTGTGTCATTAAGCCCCGCCTCCTAAAGAGCCCAGTGTGCTATGATTGGTTTGCTTGCCCACTCTGATCAGTGGATGTTCTTACAACAGTGTCAGCTCTGCCGTCTCAATTAGAGTCAGAGTCTGATCCTGAAAGTCCGGTACAACAAGTTGGTAGATCCTCCTTTGCAAGCTAGACTGGAGCAGGACCATTCAGAGTGCGAGATTAATAAGCAATAGGGATCGTGTTACAAGATGATGTCACCTTGCAACAGAGAAAACAGCTGTAATTCCAACAAGGTGTTTCAGGCAGATGAGAAAAGTGGTTTCTGTAGGAGTTTCTCCCTCTGGCGTTTACTTTAGAACTTCTTAGGATTTTTACAGAGAAAAAAAAACAGAAATGCATAAAAGATCCCCTTTAATTCCGATTCCATATAACAGAGTTAGGATCAGAAGGGAAAAAGAGGTATCAGTACATCTCTACTTCCCCATGCCATCCATTAGAGATGGGACCGATCCGATGCGATATCGGTATTTTAATTTAACATATCGGGTATCGGGCGAATGCGGCCGATCCACTTACCGATACATTTTCCAGTCCGCAGTTTGAGCTGGACAATAAACGCGCAGCAACGTTAACACAAAACGCACCAGTGATCCAGATTCCAGTTCCACAGTTTACCTTGAACCCCAGCACCTTCAGTCTGCGGCTGGCTGAAAAATGTCCGTTGTGTGGATATTTTTCTCTTTGGAAACGCCAAACAGCAAAAAGGCTACATGTAGTATTTGTAAGGTGGATGTCCGAAAGGGGTGGAATAATAATAATAATAAACTAAAAAGCCTATATATCGGTATTTGTATCGGTATCCGTATTGGCAGTTATATATCGGTATTGGATCGGAACTGAAAAACACTGGATCGGCCCATCACTACCATCCATCACATCAGAGCTCCCGAACACTCACAGTTTGTCTTCTCCTTATAATGCTTGGGGTATCGAGCTGTAGCAGAACCTCAAACCCGTCTACAAACTAAGAAATAAATTAAAAAGTAAATTTAGTCTAAAAAATCAAAAACCTTTCTTATAATATATTTCCCCAAAAATGATTTGACACAGACATCTGCAGATATCATCAGCCCACAATTCCCAGATTCCCTAACGAACAGGCAACATCCCAACCAGCTATAATTCAAGGCCCCATTTAGTATGACTGTGATAATCACAGTGCCAACCAGACACAAACCCACTCTCTCACTCTCTCGCCCTCATCTACACACACAGATGGTAAAAATATGTTTCAGATGGCAGCAGGTGACTGCAGTACTAAACACATTCACAGAAGAGACATATCATACACACACACACACAAACACATATAATACACACACACACACAAACATTATATATATATATATATATATATATATATATATATATATATATATATATATATATATATATATATATATATATATATATATATATATATATGTTATTGTTTATGTACACCACAAAGGAAAACATTAGATTCACTTGTTTTGACTCCTTTTGGGGTGTTTGTGAGAATAACCTATATTGTATCTAAGCAAATTATAAATTGGTGAACCCTTTGGAACAGGGAAGAAAAGAACAAACAGAGCTATGTTTTAAAAATACTATCAAAAACTATGAACACAATGGTTTTTATTTAGTATTTGTATATACTGTGTTGCTCTAAATCCAGTTAAAAGGACTTATTTTACTGGCCTTACAATGAGACAGTTAGTGAGTGTCTATAAATATTAAGCACATACATCATATATTAAAAACAGCATGTTATAGTGTATTGTGACATCATTAATCACAATAATAATACACAAAGTAAGCACATCTTGCAAAACAAAAACAAATATAATTTAAATATCTGTGTAGTTTTATGGTTGAGATGTAAACCAAGTCATTTAGAATTACTGTGAAGGCAGATCTACCTGACTTTCAGGATCGGACTCTGACTCAAACTGATGCCACTCTAAAACAGATACAGTGGTGTATCAGTAGGCGGAGCTTATACACACACAGGGCCTCTAACAGAGCATTGTAGACAGAGAGTGAATACAGATGTACAGTGTGAGTAAAAGATATTGTGTTTTTAGGGGAAAACTAAAGCCTGTGAATCTATTCTAGTTGAACCCAAACGTTTAATTATAAACACTGAAAACACACATAACAGATTCACTTTAAAACCTCAGACCCAAAAAACATATTTTTAAATATCCATCACAGAAAAAACTCTGATTCTAAACAGACGAGCACGGTTTCAGCTGCAGCAGAAAGAGAATTACAGTAATCCAACTTCTGTTTGACCACATACATGCACGACTAATCCTATAAAACTTGATTTGTTCCCCCACATGTCCTACAACACGAGAACAGGCTGATGCATCCCAAACTGTGGTGAGCACAGTCAGAAAGAGTTAGCCCTACAGACCCCCACAGCGGGGCCACAGTGGGTGTCTAAAGTGCTGCGCAGACACTTGAAGCCAAATAATCTGTATTTAGCATCAAATCAGTCTCAGAAGCTAAAAAAAAAAAGTGATTTGGGTTTTTTAGTCCTTATGATTATACCAAGAACAGACAATCAAACAAAAAAGCTATAGGACAGTTATTCATTACTATTTAGAATTAATATTTTTAATTATTATTAATTATTAATTATTATTTTAACACGGCTAACATAATCTTATAGCATGTAGATTGTAAGGGGAATATCACCAATATTTCAAAAGGTAATTCAGTGTCATACAGACTGGGTTTGGTGTGGATAGTTAACTGTAGTGACTCTGATTTCTTTACAATGGTTTTGATGGGAACCAGGGGTCTCCATGTCTACAACCCAAATATAGCCACTTTATTTACTATCACACCCACCAACACTATCACACCCACCCAATACTATCACAATACAATCTACCACCAGCAGCGTGCTTGTAAACATTTCATGTAATAACTTTTTGTGAGGGGAGCTTTTAGAGGCGGACGTCTGGTTCCATTCACCACCACTGTGAACAATTCTGTTCTGCACAACTCTGAATGTTTACATCTCAACAGTTTAATTACATAGAAATTTTAAAACACTGGTGGTGTTTCCCTCCTTTAAGGATATTAACCCCTCTCTCTAACTGCCCATTCAGCCAATATTGCTGCAAGTCAGCACCTCATTTTATAAGAAGCCGGGAAGAGCAGCGTGCTTACCGGACAAGCGGCTTCTAAACACCACAGACAGCAGAAAGTCTGGCTAGTTTAAAGGGAAACTCCACCAATTTTACCAATCACATAATTAAACATTAACATGTCAGCAAAGTCAGTCGGAGAGGTTTGGTGTTAAAACCTGTTCATAGTGCTGGTGAATAGAACCAGACGTCCACTTCTAAGGACCTTTAAGGACATGAACTCCTCTCTAACTGCCCATTCAGTGTGAGAGGTATTGAATGGTATGTCTAGTTTAGCCTATACATTATATAAATTCAGTCAATGAGATGTAAATAAAGTTGCACGGAGTGTTTTAACATGAACATACAAGTCAGAATTGTTCACAGTGGTGGTGAATGGAACCAGACGTCTGAATGCTCTAGAGGTTCACTCACAGAAGGTTGTTACAAGTAATGCTTAGAAATGCTCTGCTTGTTGACCAAAATGCTGCTATAACACAAACTGTACACAGAAAAAGGGTGTTTATATTTTCTATAGGCCAATTTATGGCAGAGGTGTACATGTAGGGTGTCATAAGGTTAAATAGGTACCCAAAGAAAATGGACTGCATATGATTACTGTGGTTTTGGACTGTCTATATATGTGTTTGTGTAGTGCACATCTTTCACATCTCCCTGAAAGGCCTAGTTTATATTCTAATGATCAAATAAACCAATTAAAATTCTATAAAATCATAATAAGATTCATATTTGACAGTGCACAGGAGAAAAATACACACAACAGGACAGCAGCTCATTTAAAAACCTCTCAGGCCAAAAACGCTGCAGGTCAGCACCTCATTTTATAAGAAGCCGGGAAGCATGCTTACCGGACAAGCGGCTTCTAAACACCACAGTCTGGCTAGTTTAAAGGGAAACTCCACCAATTTTACCAATCGCATAATTAAATGTTAACTTGTCAGTCGGTCAGAGAGGTTTGGTGTGAAATGTTTCAATGTAGAGAAACTAATGGAGTCAAAATTGTTCACAGTGCAGGTGAATGGAACCAGACGTCCACCTTTAAAAGCCCCTTCATATAAAGTTATGACATATAATGGATATTTTTGAATACGCAGCCTATTGTCTGAGAAATCAGTTGTGTGGTGATGATGTTTTGGGATATAAATATGTTTTTATCTATTTAAATTAATTTATGGTGGAGGGATACATGTAAGGTGGAACATGGCAAAATAGTCCTCTTGTCGTTTTTTTAGATTCATCATCATCATCATCATCATTACATATATTAACTCAGAAGACACGTGTAGGTTCACTGGTGGGTTGATATAATGGCTATATATGTGCTGGGGAGACCCCTGGTTCCATTCACCACCACTGTGGTCTTCAAGTTGTTACAAATAATCAATTTCGCATCAGACCACCCTGAACGTCTGATTACATTTTTAATCATTATAGAGAAATTTTGGAAAATCGGTGAAATTCCCCTTTAATATGCACATCCACAGATAGCAGCCAGTGCAATGCCATTTGAAGCCATGTTGCTGGTTGACTAGAACCGAGAACCGAGAACCTAGAACACAGAACATGCACTCCGCCTTGACCACATGCACAACATGCATGCACAGCAGAAACCAGCAGCAGCCAGCAGGGTTTGCTATCTATCGCGCCCACCTCCACCAAGACCACCACGCTCTCTCCAGACCCACCGACTGTCTGGGGCAGCAGCCCCCGGCACACACGCGCTGTAAGCCGGGCTGAGAGTAACCCAGGCCGGGCTCTCTCCACGCGGGTCACTCCCCAGAAATAAAAAAGATAGTGGAGAAGAAACTCACCTCTAAAAACGGAGCGCGTGAAATAAATATCCCGTCTTCTTCTCCTCCCTCTCTCTCTCTCTCTCTCTATTTTACCTCAAACTTGCCTGCCTGCCTGCCTGCCTCTCGCTATTGTGTGACACGCGCACACGCACGCACACTCACGCTCGCGCACTCACTCACTCGCACACACACACACACACACACACAAACCCTGCTGCATTGCGCCCCGCCCACCCGCACTCTGCCAGTGGTCGCTTCCAAATTCGGTCCGGCAGCGTCAGGCCTCACTCTTTTTTCCCCACCCGTATTCCGACTTGGACCGCCCTCCTGCGCTTCGATTGGCCCGCTTCCGTTCACGAAGTCTGCCGATGATTGGACAGTCGGGGCGTCGTTCGCGTCGCCATAACAACCAGTGAACTCAGTGGAGCTCACAGCCGTGAAGAAACAAAGGCCGCGTCCCAAATGAACGAGGGAAGTGAACTGTGAAAGAAGTGCACTAGAATTGGCTCGCTTAATTCTTCGTTATATTTATTGTGTGGGAGGGAACGTCTTGTGTTTTTGTAGGTGTAGTGAGGTCTCCTGGGGAGGTGGACCACCTTTATTGCTCTCCATTGTTCTACTGTTAGATCTCACACTGCTACCTACAAAGTGCACTTTGAGAGTTCGGCAGTAGTAAATAAGTAGGCGAGCGTGGCTAGTATGTCTGAATACTCAGTAGTGAATCAGTAGGCGAGCGTGGCTAGTATGTCTGAATACTCAGTAGTGAAATAAGTAGGCGAGCGTGGCTAGTATGCCTGAATAGTCAGTAGTAAATCAGTAGGCGAGCGCGGCTAGTATGTCTGAATACTCAGTAGTGAATCAGTAGGCGAGCGTGGCTAGTATGTCTGAATACTCAGTAGTGAAATCAGTAGGCGAGCGGGGCTAGTTTGTCTGAATAATCAGTAGTGAAATCAGTAGGCGAGCGTGGCTAGTATGTCTGAATACTCAGTAGTGAAATCAGTAGGCGAGCGTGGCTAGTATGTCTGAATACTCAGTAGTAAATCAGTAGGCGAGCACGGCTAGTATGTCTGAATACTCAGTAGTAAATCAGTAGGTGAGCGTGGCTAGTATGTCTGAATACTTAGTAGTAAATCAGTAGGCGAGCGCGGCTAGTATGTCTGAATACTCAGTAGTGAAATCAGTAGGCGAGCGTGGCTAGTATGTCCGAATACTCAGTAGTGAAATCAGTAGGCGAGCGTGGCTAGTATGTCTGAATACTCAGTAGTGAAATCAGTAGGTGAGCGTGGCTAGTATGTCTGAATACTCAGTAGTAAATCAGTAGGCGAGCGCGGCTAGTATGTCTGAATACTCAGTAGTAAATCAGTAGGCGAGCGCGGCTAGTATGTCTGAATACTTAGTAGTAAATCAGTAGGCGAGCGCGGCTAGTATGTCTGAATACTCAGTAGTGAAATCAGTAGGCGAGCACGGCTAGTATGTCTGAATACTCAGTAGTAAATCAGTAGGCGAGCGCGGCTAGTATGTCTAAATACTCAGTAGTAAATCAGTAGGTGAGCGTGGCTAGTATGTCTGAATACTCAGTAGTGAAATCAGTAGGCGAGCACGGCTAGTATGTCCGAATACTCAGTAGTGAAATCAGTAGGTGAGCGTGGCTAGTATGTCCGAATACTCAGTAGTGAAATCAGTAGGCGAGCACGGCTAGTATGTCTGAATACTCAGTAGTAAATCAGTAGGCGAGTGCGGCTAGTATGTCTAAATACTCAGTAGTAAATCAGTAGGTGAGCGTGGCTAGTATGTCTGAACAGTCAGTAGTAAATCAGTAGGCGAACGCGGCTAGTATGTCTGAATACTCAGTAGTGAAATCAGTAGGCGAGCACGGCTAGTATGTCTGAATACTCAGTAGTAAATCAGTAGGCGAGCGCGGCTAGTATGTCTAAATACTCAGTAGTAAATCAGTAGGTGAGCGTGGCTAGTATGTCTGAATACTCAGTAGTAAATCAGTAGGCGAGCGCGGCTAGTATGTCCGAATACTCAGTAGTGAAATCAGTAGGTGAGCGTGGCTAGTATGTCCGAATACTCAGTAGTGAAATCAGTAGGCGAGCGCGGCTAGTATGTCTAAATGCTCAGTAGTGAAATCAGTAGGCGAGCGTGGCTAGTATGTCTGAATACTCAGTAGTGAAATCAGTAGGTGAGCGCGGCTAGTATGTCTGAATACTCAGTAGTAAATCAGTAGGCGAGCGCAGCTAGTATGTCTGAATACTCAGTATTAAATCAGTAGGCGAGCGCGGCTAGTGTGTCTGAATACTCAGTAGTAAATCAGTAGGCGAGCGTGGCTAGTATGTCCGAATACTCAGTAGTAAATCAGTAGGCGAGCGTGGCTAGTATGTCCGAATACTCAGTAGTAAATCACTAGGTGAATGCGGCTAGTATGTCCAAAAACTCAGTAGTGAAATCAGTAGGTGAGCACGGCTAGTATGTCTGAATACTCAGTAGTAAATCAGTAGGTGAGCGAGGCTAGTATGTCTGAATACTCAGTAGTAAATCAGTAGGCGAGCGTGGCTAGTATGTCTGAATACTCAGTAGTAAATCACTAGGTGAATGTGGCTAGTATGTCCGAATACTCAGTAGTGAAATCAGTAGGTGAGCGCGGCTAGTATGTCTGAATACTCAGTAGTAAATCAGTAGGCGAGCGCGGCTAGTATGTCTGAATACTCAGTAGTAAATCAGTAGGCGAGCGCGGCTAGTGTGTCCGAATACTCAGTAGTGAAATCAGTAGGTGAATGCAGCTAGTATGTCCGAATATTCAGTAGTGAAATCAGTAGGTGAGCGCGGCTAGTATGTCTGAATACTCAGTAGTGAAATCAGTAGGTGAGCGCGGCTAGTATGTCTGAATACTCAGTAGTGAAATCAGTAGGTGAGCGCGGCTAGTATGTCTGAATACTCAGTAGTGAAATCAGTAGGTGAGCGCGGCTAGTATGTCTGAATACTCAGTAGTAAATCAGTAGGCGAGCGCGGCTAGTATGTCTGAATACTCAGTAGTAAATCAGTAGGCGAGCGGCTAGTGTGTCCGAATACTCAGTAGTAAATCAGTAGGTGAATGCGGCTAGTATGTCTAAATACTCAGTAGTAAATCAGTAGGTGAGCGTGGCTAGTATGTCTGAATACTCAGTAGTAAATCAGTAGGCGAGCGCGGCTAGTATGTCCGAATACTCAGTAGTGAAATCAGTAGGTGAGCGTGGCTAGTATGTCCGAATACTCAGTAGTGAAATCAGTAGGCGAGCGCGGCTAGTATGTCTAAATGCTCAGTAGTGAAATCAGTAGGCGAGCGTGGCTAGTATGTCTGAATACTCAGTAGTGAAATCAGTAGGTGAGCGCGGCTAGTATGTCTGAATACTCAGTAGTAAATCAGTAGGCGAGCGCGGCTAGTATGTCTGAATACTCAGTAGTAAATCAGTAGGCGAGCGCGGCTAGTGTGTCCGAATACTCAGTAGTGAAATCAGTAGGTGAATGCAGCTAGTATGTCCGAATATTCAGTAGTGAAATCAGTAGGTGAGCGCGGCTAGTATGTCTGAATACTCAGTAGTGAAATCAGTAGGTGAGCGCGGCTAGTATGTCTGAATACTCAGTAGTGAAATCAGTAGGTGAGCGCGGCTAGTATGTCTGAATACTCAGTAGTGAAATCAGTAGGTGAGCGCGGCTAGTATGTCTGAATACTCAGTAGTAAATCAGTAGGCGAGCGCGGCTAGTATGTCTGAATACTCAGTAGTAAATCAGTAGGCGAGCGGCTAGTGTGTCCGAATACTCAGTAGTAAATCAGTAGGTGAATGCGGCTAGTATGTCTAAATACTCAGTAGTAAATCAGTAGGTGAGCGTGGCTAGTATGTCTGAATACTCAGTAGTAAATCAGTAGGCGAGCGCGGCTAGTATGTCCGAATACTCAGTAGTGAAATCAGTAGGTGAGCGTGGCTAGTATGTCCGAATACTCAGTAGTGAAATCAGTAGGCGAGCGCGGCTAGTATGTCTAAATGCTCAGTAGTGAAATCAGTAGGCGAGCGTGGCTAGTATGTCTGAATACTCAGTAGTGAAATCAGTAGGTGAGCGCGGCTAGTATGTCTGAATACTCAGTAGTAAATCAGTAGGCGAGCGCAGCTAGTATGTCTGAATACTCAGTATTAAATCAGTAGGCGAGCGCGGCTAGTGTGTCTGAATACTCAGTAGTAAATCAGTAGGCGAGCGTGGCTAGTATGTCCGAATACTCAGTAGTAAATCAGTAGGCGAGCGTGGCTAGTATGTCCGAATACTCAGTAGTAAATCACTAGGTGAATGCGGCTAGTATGTCCAAAAACTCAGTAGTGAAATCAGTAGGTGAGCACGGCTAGTATGTCTGAATACTCAGTAGTAAATCAGTAGGTGAGCGAGGCTAGTATGTCTGAATACTCAGTAGTAAATCAGTAGGCGAGCGTGGCTAGTATGTCTGAATACTCAGTAGTAAATCACTAGGTGAATGTGGCTAGTATGTCCGAATACTCAGTAGTGAAATCAGTAGGTGAGCGCGGCTAGTATGTCTGAATACTCAGTAGTAAATCAGTAGGCGAGCGCGGCTAGTATGTCTGAATACTCAGTAGTAAATCAGTAGGCGAGCGCGGCTAGTGTGTCCGAATACTCAGTAGTGAAATCAGTAGGTGAATGCAGCTAGTATGTCCGAATATTCAGTAGTGAAATCAGTAGGTGAGCGCGGCTAGTATGTCTGAATACTCAGTAGTGAAATCAGTAGGTGAGCGCGGCTAGTATGTCTGAATACTCAGTAGTGAAATCAGTAGGTGAGCGCGGCTAGTATGTCTGAATACTCAGTAGTGAAATCAGTAGGTGAGCGCGGCTAGTATGTCTGAATACTCAGTAGTAAATCAGTAGGCGAGCGCGGCTAGTATGTCTGAATACTCAGTAGTAAATCAGTAGGCGAGCGGCTAGTGTGTCCGAATACTCAGTAGTAAATCAGTAGGTGAATGCGGCTAGTGTGTCCGAATACTCAGTAGTGAAATCAGTAGGTGAATGCAGCTAGTATGTCCGAATATTCAGTAGTGAAATCAGTAGGTGAGCGCGGCTAGTATGTCTGAATACTCAGTAGTGAAATCAGTAGGTGAGCGCGGCTAGTATGTCTGAATACTCAGTAGTGAAATCAGTAGGTGAGCGCGGCTAGTATGTCTGAATACTCAGTAGTGAAATCAGTAGGTGAGCGCGGCTAGTATGTCTGAATACTCAGTAGTAAATCAGTAGGCGAGCGCGGCTAGTATGTCTGAATACTCAGTAGTAAATCAGTAGGCGAGCGCGGCTAGTGTGTCCGAATACTCAGTAGTAAATCAGTAGGTGAATGCGGCTAGTGTGTCCGAATACTCAGTAGTGAAATCAGTAGGTGAATGCAGCTAGTATGTCCGAATATTCAGTAGTGAAATCAGTAGGTGAGCGCGGCTAGTATGTCTGAATACTCAGTAGTGAAATCAGTAGGTGAGCGCGGCTAGTATGTCCGAATACTCAGTAGTGAAATCAGTAGGTGAGCGCGGCTAGTATGTCCGAATACTCAGTAGTGAAATCAGTAGGTGAGCGCGGCTAGTTTGTCCGAATACTCAGTAGTGAAATCAGTAGGCGAGCGCGGCTAGTATGTCCGAATACTCAGTAGTGAAATCAGTAGGCGAGCGCGGCTAGTATGTCCGAATACTCAGTAGTGAAATCAGTAGGTGAGCTCGGCTAGTATGTCTGAATACTCAGTAGTGAAATCAGTAGGTGAGCGCGGCTAGTATGTCCGAATACTCAGTAGTGAAATCAGTAGGTGAGCTCGGCTAGTATGTCTGAATACTCAGTAGTAAATCAGTAGGTGAGCGCGGCTAGTATGTCTGAATACTCAGTAGTGAAATCAGTAGGTGAGCTCGGCTAGTATGTCTGAATACTCAGTAGTGAAATCAGTAGGCGAGCGCGGCTAGTATGTCCGAATACTCAGTAGTGAAATCAGTAGGTGAGCTCGGCTAGTATGTCTGAATACTCAGTAGTAAATCAGTAGGTGAGCGCGGCTAGTATGTCTGAATACTCAGTAGTAAATCAGTAGGCGAGCGCGGCTAGTATGTCTGAATACTCAGTAGTAAATCAGTAGGCGAGCGCGGCTAGTGTGTCCGAATACTCAGTAGTAAATCAGTAGGTGAATGCGGCTAGTGTGTCCGAATACTCAGTAGTGAAATCAGTAGGTGAATGCAGCTAGTATGTCCGAATATTCAGTAGTGAAATCAGTAGGTGAGCGCGGCTAGTATGTCTGAATACTCAGTAGTGAAATCAGTAGGTGAGCGCGGCTAGTATGTCTGAATACTCAGTAGTGAAATCAGTAGGCGAGCGTGGCTAGTATGTCCGAATACTCAGTAGTGAAATCAGTAGGCGAGCGCGGCTAGTATGTCCGAATACTCAGTAGTGAAATCAGTAGGTGAGCTCGGCTAGTGTGTCCGAATACTCAGTAGTGAAATCAGTAGGTGAGCTCGGCTAGTGTGTCCGAATACTCAGTAGTGAAATCAGTAGGCGAGCGCGGCTAGTATGTCCGAATACTCAGTAGTGAAATCAGTAGGCGAGCGCGGCTAGTATGTCCGAATACTCAGTAGTGAAATCAGTAGGTGAGCGCGGCTAGTATGTCTGAATACTCAGTAGTGAAATCAGTAGGTGAGCGCGGCTAGTATGTCTGAATACTCAGTAGTAAATCAGTAGGCGAGCGCGGCTAGTATGTCTGAATACTCAGTAGTAAATCAGTAGGCGAGCGCGGCTAGTGTGTCCGAATACTCAGTAGTAAATCAGTAGGTGAATGTGGCTAGTGTGTCCGAATACTCAGTAGTGAAATCAGTAGGTGAATGCAGCTAGTATGTCCGAATATTCAGTAGTGAAATCAGTAGGTGAGCGCGGCTAGTATGTCTGAATACTCAGTAGTGAAATCAGTAGGTGAGCGCGGCTAGTATGTCTGAATACTCAGTAGTGAAATCAGTAGGCGAGCGTGGCTAGTATGTCCGAATACTCAGTAGTGAAATCAGTAGGCGAGCGCGGCTAGTATGTCCGAATACTCAGTAGTGAAATCAGTAGGTGAGCTCGGCTAGTGTGTCCGAATACTCAGTAGTGAAATCAGTAGGTGAGCTCGGCTAGTGTGTCCGAATACTCAGTAGTGAAATCAGTAGGTGAGCTCGGCTACTTTGTCCGAATACTCAGTAGGTAGCTGAACGTCGGCTGTGTAAACGTAGCTACTGCTACTGAACTGCTGCTACAGAAGTTAGCGCTACTGCTGAGATAAACAATGATTACATTCCTCCCGTTTCATCTTCTCTGATCTACAGCTCCACACCGTCTGATACATAATCAGACAAAAACACAGATCAGAGTCACTAAAAGATCTAAATCTGTCAGTAAACGAGCTTTTAAATGAATAGCAGGACTTTTACGGTGGTGGTCTGACGTCTTGTGTCACAGGACGCTGGCAATATGGTGGACGTAGTACGTCTGAGATTGTGTAACTACTAAAACTCTCCTACTGAACCTACCTACTAGTCTACCGCTCGAGCAGTACATACTGACTCTAATCCAGTACCTACTGACTAGTAGACGATTTTGGACGCACCCTAGGCATTT
>CM038711.1:43630469-43767969 GCA_021613375.1 Megaleporinus macrocephalus
TAGATAGATAGATAGATAGATAGATAGATAGATAGATAGATAGATAGTTATACTCAGATAGATAGATAGATAGATAGATAGATAGATAGATAGATAGATAGATAGATAGATAGATAGATTGATTGATAGATAGATAGTTATACTCAGATAGATAGATAGATAGATAGATAGATAGATAGATAGATAGATAGATAGATAGATAGATTGATAGATAGATAGATAGATAGATATACTCAGAGAGATGGATAGATAGACAGACACACAGTCCAATAGATAGATAGATAGTCAGAAACAAACCAAGGCTTCACACATCTACAGTGAAATGTACATTAAACTCAATGCAGAGAGTGGGTTTGTGAACTGTTTCACACACTGTGTGGTTCTACAGCGAGTCTAGAACAGTAATAATGTAAATATGGCTGTTAATGTTGGGCATACAATGAACGGTTTCTTCAAGAGTCACACTACTTTCAGCTGCTTCGCTCTCCGGTATAACTAACAGCCAATCACAGCGCAGCAGATAGGACGCTACCAGGGAGTCAGCCAATCACTGCGGAAGAGGCGGGCTTTGCCTGAATACGGGTGGGTTGTGGACGTCTGTCTGGCACGTTGGGCTGAGCTGGGCGGGGCTTTAATTCAATATTCATGAGTTCTCGGCCTGCTAAAGGAGCTGACCAGCGATGACGTTATCGGGGCTGCGTCACTATCTACACCACTTCCAGGAAGTAGTCCGGTTTAGCATTACTCAGTAATACTGGATGTTATACTTTTAACTGGCCGTGTTTTTGTGTGAAAATACTTATTTATTATTTTGAAATAATAATGGTCAATAGTGAATAAAGCCAAATACACACACACACATACACACACACACACACACACACATATATATATATATATATATATATATATATATATATATATATATATATATATATATATAGATATATATATTTATTTATATAAAGAAAAAACAAGTCCAAAGAAAAACATGTATACTGTCTAATTTTATTTTTCTACATCATTTAAACACGACAGCCGTTGCTTTCATTGAATTTGTATTGAATTCAAACTTCATGATGAATTGGCCAATAGAATTGCTCCAAATTTGCATAGAAAAATTCTGGTTCCATTGACTTACATTGAAAGTAAAGACAGTTACTTGTGAAACCAGAATATTTTAATATTAATACATGAATAATTTCAGTGAAAACTATAATTTGTCAACATGTTATTGGCTCGATTCAGCAAAACAACCAATAAAACTCACCACGGCACACATTTAATAGGCTAATGGTTTACTGTGGGGCTGGTTTGCATTTAGATATCAGTAACGTGAGGATCAACATCACAATAAGAAATATAATTAGATATATTGTTCAGCCCTGCTGGTCTTTTGCCTCTCAGAGAAAAAAACAAACGCTGTGAATAGTGTTAATCAGAGTGGATACTGTGTGGAGTAGATGTTCTGTGTATTGTTAGTGCTAAATGTAATGCTGCAATGCTGAACTGATTGATTTCCCTTGAGATTTACAGCTTGCTGAGCGAGCTGGACACAGACGGCCACACCTGCCCATTCACTGGAAAATATAGAGGCCTGTGTTTTGGCGCCACCCTCGGGACAACGGCGGTATTGCAGGACTAGAGAAGAGCGGAGCTGTTCAAGTTTCAAGTTTCAAGTTTCAAGTTTATTTGTCATTTGCACATCATGTCAGGACATAACATGCATTGAAATGCTTGGGGTGATGCTCAGATATAACTCTACAGCAGGGCAGCATTATATATATAAAACAGTACAAACATACAATAAATAGACAATATTAAAGTAAAAATAAGCTAAAAATATACATATAGTTATAACTGAAATATATAAAGGACTATACAATACACAAGATATAAACATAGGATATACAGGGGGACATCTGTGAAAAATTTTGCATAGGCAGGTTCTAAGTAGATATATCTATATCTATTATATCTATTTAAAGTGACTTAGTGATATGATGATATTGTCCATAGCAGCGATATCAGAATAAATAATATAAAGTGTACAATGTGCAGCGGTCGAGTGAACGGTATTGGGGTCTTTCAGCCTCAAAGTTTGTTCAGGAGCCTGACAGCGTGTGGGTAGAAGCTGTTCAGTAGGCGTGTTGTTTTGGCCTGGATGCTGCGGAATCTCCTGCCTGATGGCAGTATAGTCAAATGGGTCTAAACCTCATACTTCAGTACAAATACTATTACTCTAGTTAAATATACCGCAGCAAAAGAACTTAGTGTACATATTTTACAAAACATCTACATGTTAGGACGCAAACAAAGTCATTCAGAGTCAGAAATAGGTACAGTGGTGGTGAATGGAACCAGACGTCCAGCTCTAAAAGCTCCCACACAAGTTATTATATGTAGTGGTTATGAATACGTTGTCTGGTTTAATAAAGTTTCGCTTAAACTGTATGAATCCACACATATATATATATATATCACCACTATATATGCCTGGTGGAGGGATATACGCGGGGTGTGATAACGCAAAATAGTTCCTAAAGTAAACGTTCCCGTTCACACTTGACTAATTAATTTTTCTACATTTGAATGCAGCAGCTGTTGTATACATAGTGGGAAACATCTATGTAGAATGGACCAATAGAAATGTTCCAAAATTACTTCTGGTTCCATTGACTGAAAGTAAAAAGGTTTGTGGCCTCTCCTGTAAAGCTGAGACTTTGGAGATACTCGTTTTTCTTTGGACAGCGATGATGTGCATATTTGTGTGGTAGACATGGTGACTCCTGGTTCCCATCACCACCACTGTAAAGAAATCAGAGTCTCTACAAACAACCATTTCACATCAGATTCCCTTACAATGACATCCACTGAACAGAAATTTTAAAAAATTGGTGAAATTCCATTTTAAAGACTGAGTATCCTATAGCAGTGCAGTGAAACTTTTTCATACATCCAGCATCCAGTATTTGGCTCTGTTGGCCCACATGTCTTGACAGTCTGTCGGCCTAGATAACATTTTCCCACCACAGTCCTCCTCAGAACTACATGCTGAGGAACAATGGGTTTGTATCTGATGGGTTAGTACTGACCAAACCAAGTTCTTTGCCGGTGGCTCTCCCAAGCTTACACGGGTACATCCACATCGACGCCTGCGATCTGCAGCCCGTCAACGTCAGGCATCCATCCACCCCTCTGTCCAACAACCTGCACCCACCACCTCCCTATCTCCTCCTCTATCTTCAGTCTCAATTCCAAATGCCTTGTGGTGATGCACAGTCATGCGTGAGCACCAAAGCCACCTAGAACTCCAGCCCAAGCTTTCTGAGTTTACCCCCCCTTGGCTCATTTCCGAGCATTGTCCATGCTAGCAAATGGTTCTTTGCATGGGGGTTCTCCAGGTTGATGGAGAATATTGTGTGGTATATGATTCCATATAGCACCAAGAAGTGTTTAATATCTTTACCATAGCAGAACCTATTTTGGTTCTACATAGAAACGTATACCACACAATGCTCTTCAGCAATCTGAGGAACCACTTCACCGTGTAAATAGTGAGTGTTCATGGTTATGTATAACTGCTGTCTTCATTAATGTAGTGTAGGAACTCAAGGTTTATTTATATGCACCTTTACAACAGATGTTGCTGCTTTACAGAATCTCTGGACCTCCAGTGAGCAAGTCAGGGGCCACAGTGGCAAGAGACCCTACCTCAGAACAAGGAGACGAAACCTCAAGAGGAACCCATCCTCCTCGAGTACACATGGATAGTAAAACAAGTACAAAACAAAAAGAAATTATATAAAAAGAAGTGCATGCAATATTGAATGTAAATAAAATATGATTTAATAAAGAAATTAGATTAAAATGTCATGTTTAATGAACTCTAAATGGTTCCAGCACCCAGATGTGGATGGGAGTGTGTGGCTGGAATGAAAGTGGTAAGTGTGAGGAATGGACTCTGAGTAAAGCAGAGCTGTTTAGATGGGCCTAAACATCACACTCCAGTAAACATACCATTACTTTAGTGAAATATGCTGCAGTAAAATAACACATTTGACAAAAACTGTACATGTTAGGATGCAAACAAAGTCTTTTAAAGTTGGTTTAATGTAAAACACTTTGTTCTAGAGAAACATACAGAGTAAGAACTGTTCACAGTGATGGTGAATGGAACCAGACGTCCACCTCTAAAAGCTTCCTCACAGAAAGACATTAGATGAAACAGTCGCCTGGTTTACTGGTAGTAGGGACATACGTAGGGTGTTATAATGCAAAATAGTCCCCAAAGAAAGCTTGTTTACTTGTTTAAATCTATTTAGAAACTTCAGTTATGGTGGAGAGGTGGTGCTGTTGCCTGGTGAGGCAAAATAAATCATATTTTTTTGGATTCATGACTAATTTACCTCACAAATATATATATGAAAACAGCTAAACAGTAACTAAACTATTGAGATCTTGTCTAAATAATATACGGCTGGTGGGAACTACTTTTTCTTCCACCTGGGTAAGTGTGTGATGCGGCTCACTGCTCAGTCACTCAGTGTTGAGACACAATGGCAGAGCGTAAACAGAGTCATGTGTGGAGCTATTTCAGACATTTCAGCTCCACAAACAGTCATGACGAGATCTCTGATGTTTGTGGAAAAACGTTAAGGAGTTGTAGCAACACCACTAATGAGTAAAAACACAAAACAACATGAAAAAGAGAACTCCGAGCTACAAAAGAAAGGAAGGGAGGAGGAGGGACACCCCTCAGAGAGAACCTTAGAGTGTCTAGGTAGCTCATATAGTGTTAAAAGTAACATTACCTCATGGTGTGGCTGAATATAATAAATAAATAGATAATGCATAAGGCAGATAATGGATGGATGGATAGATAACTATAATCATAATAATGTTAATTTTAAATATATACAATTTCTATTATTCTTTTTTCTTTATAAAATATGGCTATTATTATTAATAATATAAATACAGTTGTTATTATAACCAATAGCTCATGTCTGCTACATGTAGGTAGGGTATAAATAGACTTTATTTCAGACATCTCAGACATCAGACAGTGTATTCATAACTATTTAATATAATAACTTTCTGTGAGGGAGGTTTTAAAGGAGGACGTCTGGTTCCATTCACCACCACTGTAAACAACTCTGACACAGTAAGTTTCTCTAGAATAATGCAGTTCGCACCAAACCACTCTGAATTACACTGTTAACATCTAAAACATTTAATTATGCATAAATTATTTATTAACATAGATGAAAATAACCTTTAAGGGCTGAAAACACTGTAATGGGTTGGGGTTCTACTGGACGGTGGTAGCGGCTGGCTATCCCGTTAGCTAACTGGCTAACAGTGATAAACATTTCTCGGGATTGTGGTTTAGTAAATATGTCTTCACAGAAACAGAAACGGATCATATTAATTCTGGTTGGTGGTAAAAATTCTCTCAGGAGTGGATTATTTGAGATTAACGCTCCAAACAGCACAAACAGACTAACAGATAAAGTTGTCGGAGGTTTTCCCACCCGTATTCAGACAAGCCCCGCCCACTGCGCTGGGATTGGCTAGTAGTTCAACTCGAGATTAGTGTTGCTGTCATGTTTATACATTCAGCTTAATTACATATAACTACATATTTTCTGGTATAAAATGTAAATGTTTGCAAATATTTGTGGCGAGATGTTATACACATAAAGAAAGAGAGCAAATAAGAATGAAATAATTCACTTTTCTGTCTTACTGTAAACCCACAGTGTCCATATTGTAGCCCCCATGGGGTTGGGGGGCTTAAAGGGCCCAGAAGTTGCTGTTTATATCAATCAATCAATCAATCAACCTTTATTTTCCCTCGGTAATACATTGAGGGTAACCCTCATTTACAATGCACCCGAGCATTTACAACTTAAAGGGACTGAAAATACATACAAATTAGAATCAATATTTAATCAAGAAAGCTGAAATAAAGAACTTCATGAGTAAAACATAAGAATTAAATGATAAAAATAATAGAAAAACAGGCAGACAATATAAGAAGTTAATTAAGAAATAAATAATTCAAAATAAAAGTTTAAGTGGACAAGCTAAAAATATAAAACAATAAAAAATATTTTAAAAAAATGAATAAATTAATAAAATAAATTAAAATAAATTAAAAATATAAAGAAAGTAAATGATGAAAATAAAACAAAATGTAAAACCGAAATTGGATAGATCAAAGGACAGAAAAAATCAAAATAGAATCAAAATAAAAACAATTAAAACAGGTACAGGCTGTCTGAAGGTGGTTAGAAACTAAAAGTTTAAAATGATTTAGTGACACCAGCGAGCTGAGTTTTAGAGTTTCTTGCGGTGAAGTCCAGCTCACTGGTGCTCTGTAGCTAAAAGCAGATTTTCCCAGCTCAGTAAAAACTCTAGGAACCTGACAGGTAATCCAATCAGCAGAGCGAGTCTGATAATTACAGCTGTTTAAAGAAATTAAGGAAGAAATGTAAGAGAGCGAGTTATAAATGAATATGAACCAGTGTGATTCCCGTCGATCTGCTAGTGAGGGCCAGTCTACGTTTTGGTACAATCTGCAGTGGTGAGTGATGTAAGGGTCTCCATATAGGACTGCATGTAAACTCTCTTGAAGTTTCAAAATATTGCCAGTTCATCTTAAGATACAGTTTTGACTTATAGTAAATACTGAGTAAGTACTGAGTAATATTAAACTGGACTATTGTTATCATATCACAGACAAGACACATAAAAATAAAAATAAACAAAAGTACAGATACTTTTTTTTTCTTTGGACATGGACAATATAAATTAGCCCTCTCCTGCCTGCAGTGGCATGTGAGTGCAAATCACCAATATTTGAGACTCTAATAATAATAATAATAATAATAATAATAATAATACTTTTTTTTAATATAACGCTTTTCAAAAAACTCAAAGACGCTTTATAAACAACATAATACAAGATACAATCGTATAAAATATATAATAAACAAATTTTAAAAAAAAATAAAAGAGGGAATGGGAGCAGGCAGCAGACGGGCATACACAAACAGAAAGAAATCAAAAAAGAGAAACTCTATTCACAAATTAATGATTTTCTCCTGAAATAATTACGAATGAAAGTGACTGTCAGATCTCAGACTCGCCTTAATTAGCACCTTCCACGACTGAGGCCGACTGACCACTTAACAGCTCCACCATTTCTATAACAGTAGTACAGTTTATGTGTTCTTCACCTGATTGGCTGCTTCACAACTACTTATGTGAGTTTATTAATGTATCATTAGTTATTCATGTTAATTATGTATGCAAATTATTGTGTAATTATTATTATTATTATTTTATATTGACGATCTAAATTTGCATGTAGTTGCACTCCTGCACACAAGGACGGATTAAGGATAGTTAAGGATAGTCTGGGGCCCCCCCCATAACCCCCCCCAACCCACGCCCCTTGTGATCAAGGGCCCTCTAATGGTATGCCCTGCTCTTCTCTAGGGCCCTCTGGTAGGGGCTCTTATAACCAGGGCCCTCTAAAATTACGGCCCCTTCTTTTCTAGGACCCTTAATAGCCAGAAGTTGAAGTCAGAGCAGTGCCACAACGCTTCGTCCATTTTCATAAGGGGACCAAAAGCATGGCTAGGGCCCCCAAAAGCATTGCAGGGGCCCAAAAACATGGCTGGGGGCCCCAAGAGGCCCTGGGGTCAAAGTCCCTAGTCAGAGGATCCTTAAAATGGAGGACCCTTGGTTATAAAAATATATTGTATCATAAATGTTAATAGGCATCGCAAAATGTTTTGAGCCCCCTGACCTCAAGGACCCCACTGGGCCGGTCAGTAATCCAGCCATGCCTGCACAAACTGGATTGATTCACTGCTTCACTCACACTGAACTGGTGGTCCGACAAGTCATGCGGGGATGGAGACCTTGCTTTTTGAACAAAGCCCTATACAGCACAGGGACAGCCAATCAGAAAACAGACCTTCTTAAAACTCAGAAACTATAGATGGAAAATGACATAAAAACATACATTCAGATAAATTTTAATTATTATTTTAAGTGCATTTAACAAAAAAAAAAAAAATATTGGATGGGCCCTTTAATGTAAATATTGCCATGGTAACTGGCATGCCTTATCTGCCAATAATAATGCAGTGTTTTTAATAATAGTTTATTTATTATTTAATTTATTTTTGGTGCACAAGATTTTTTAAACCTTATTAATATTGCCATTGTCCCAAGCGTCCAATCAGCGGAAAGCAAGAGAGCTTGAGCTAGCGCTGACCAATCACAGATAGGGAGGGCGGGGTTTGACGGAATACGGGTGTAAAATAGTGCTAGCGCTGTTAGCCTGTGTCCGGTCTGTGGAGAGGAAGCGATGGAGGACTGAATCCGGTACCGGCTGACGATGGCGGATCTCGGCGTTTCTCTGCTCGTGCTCGCGGTGACCGTTCTCGCGTGCGAAGTCGCGAGACGGGCGAGCGCGCGGCTCCTGTCGGGCAGCGTTTACGCCGTGTACGTGGCCGAGCTCATCTCCACGCTGCAGTTGTGCGCGTGCACGCACGAGCTCAAGTTGCTGGGCGACGCCGGGGTATCGCAGCCGCCGCTCCTCGCGCTCGCGCTCACCTACGCCACATCCGTGGTGCAAGCGCTCACGTCCCGCGGCGCGACATGCAACCCGTCAAGCGCGTGCGAGCGCTTCCTTCGCGAGCGCGGCGGCCGCGGGCTCATTACGCGCGTTGTTGCTCTGGCGGCGCGAGTGGCGTGCCAATTCGCAGCGGCGGTCGCGGCTCGCGCCGCCGTACGCCGCCTATGGGCGCGCGGACTCTCGGACATGCACGCGCGGCACTGGGCGTCCGCCTTTCGCTGCGCGAGTCCAATCGGGCACGCGCCTCTTCTCGAGGCCGCGGCCGTGGAGATGGCGTGCGCCTTCGTCGTGCACGCCGCCGCGTTGTGCACGCGCAGCATGAGGGAGGAGTACAGAGTGCACGCGGTGGCAGCCGTAATCACGACAGCGGTCTATGCAGGTTTGTGATTGGCTTCGTCCCAAATCGAAGCCGTAGTCAACTACGTAGGGAGATAAGAGATGTGAGGGTAGATGTTCTGTGGGCTGCGTCCCAAATCACGCACTCCTTTACCCTGTTCTTTAATGGTCAGGACCAGCACAGAGCATATACTATTAGGGAGGTAGGTCGTTCTCAACACTGCAGGGACGTGCTGGTGTGAGTGGATCAGACACAGCAGTTCTGCTGGAGTGTTTAAACACTGTGTCCACTCACTGTCCACTCTATTAGACACTCCTACTACTTGCTGGTCCACCTTGTAGATGTAAAGACAGAAACAGTAGCTCATCTGCTGCTGCACAGTTTGTGTTCCTCTAGTTCTTCATCAGTGGACACAGGACGCCGCCCACAGGACACTGCTGTCCAGATAGTTTTGGTTGGTGGACGATTCTCAGTCCAGCTCCAACAGCAGCAGCACTACTGTGTCTGCTCCACTCACACCAGCACAACACACACTAACACACCACCAACACATCAATGTCACTGCAGTGCTGAGAATGACCCACCTCCCTAATAGTATCTGCTCTGTGGTGGTCCTGTGGGGGTCCTGATCATTAAAGAACAGAGTAATAAAGTACACAGAGAATCAGATGAACTACAGTCTGTAAGTGGAGCTCCTGTATGGTCAGTGGAGCTGATACAGTGTGTAGATATGAGGAGGTGGGTTTAATGTTATGGCTGATGGGTGTATATGAGGAGGGTGGCCTCCTGGCTCAGTAGACAGAACTGTTGGCAGTCGTCTCTGAAACCTGTTTCTCATTACTGTAATCAGACGTGTGTTTCTGTTTAGGGGGGAGCACAACAGGGGCAGTGTTCAATCCAGCGCTGGCGTTTTCAACTCAGTTCCCCTGCACCGGCGGCACGTTTGCGGAGTACAGCTTGGTGTACTGGATGGGTCCACTACTCGGTGAGAGATTTACTTAAGAAATCTAATTCATATATATATATATATATATATATATATCAGTGCAAATCCTCCAAAATAACTTGCAACTAGTAAAGTAGGCTTTTGGTTTGTGATATGATGCCATTTATAAACGCTGGATATATCAGTGTGTCTCAAATCCTACTGAGCTCCTACATAGGCAGCATTTAACCTCATAGTATGCGCTCCCGACATGTAGACTGTCCCAATTCTTACATACCTTAAACATGCTGTCTACTGAGGAACCTTATTTAGACCTGATTTTAAGGAAGCATTGAACTCTTCCTCAGCCGCTAAGACAATCCCATGATGCAACACAGGCTAATCTACGAGCAGTGAAGTGGTTTTAAAATGTGAGTTATTTTGATTCTCTGGAGTTTTAATGTGTTTCTGGTCATATAATCACACAAAACAGTATTTTATTATCAACTCTGTAACGAGTCCTTCACCATTTACACTTTTATACTCCAGACATTAGCATTTATGCTAGCAGATTTTTAAGCCTCGGGCTATTGTTTTGGATGCCGGCCGGTAACTTAGCAACCAGCTAAACCACCGGTGGCGTGCTGCAGTTGGCGGGAACAAGCCGTGACGCAGTCTCTCTCTAACTAGAGCGTCTCAGTAATCTGTTTTATGAGGAGAGATGAGGAGAGAACACTGATACTTACACAGCTGCTACCTAGACAGCCTACTTAGACACTCACTAGGGTTTGAGACAGACCCACATATATATCATCACTGTCCAAAGAACAAGTATCTCAAAAATGGCAACTTTACAGGAGATAACTGAAAATGTGTTTACTTTCAATGTAAGTTAATGGAACCAGACATTTTCCAAGCTATATTGGAGCATTTCCATTGCTGCCTTGTTCACATAGTATAGAATGAATAGGGTTTAACGTCGCCCCCCTGTGGTGAATTAAAGTCATTGTTTCAAAACCGATCAAATCACAGCAGGGGTGAAACCGGCACTAACCCCAAGGGTCCTCACAAGATTCAGGCAATTGGAGAACTCGGAACGGCGGAGAGAGAGATCAGCCAAATAACCAGCATCATTAACTAAAATCTGGCTTTCTCTCACTCCTCCCTATCTTTTTCCTCCCTCCCTTTTCTCTTTCACCCCTTTCTGTCCTCCCTCCCTTTTCTCCCTCCTATTCCTCCCTTTCCTTCCATGATCCAGCCAGCCCCCCCCTTTTACTCCCTTCCTTTGCTTTCTCACTTTCACTACCCCTCTCTCCCTTTCTTTCCACCCTTTCTCTTTCACACCTTTCTTTCCTCCCTCCCTCCCTCCCTTTTCTCTCTCCTATTCCTTCCTCTCCTTCCGTTATCCAGCCAGCCAGCCCTCCCTCCTTTCCTTTCCTTCCTCCCTTCCACTAACCCTCTGTCCTTTTCCTCTCACCCTTTCTCTTTCACACCTTTCTTTCCTCCCTCCTTTTTATTTCCCCCTTTTCTCCCTCCCTCCCTCCCTCCTCTCTGTCTTTCACCCTCTTCCTTTCCTCCCTCTCTCCTTTTCTCACTTCCTCTTCTTCCTCTCTGTAGTCTTTCACCCTCTCCCCCCCAATTTCTCCCTCCCTCTTCCTTTCCTCCCTTCAACCGTTTCTCCCTTCCTCTTGTCTTTCTCCCTCTTCCTTTCCTCCCTTCAACTGTTTCTCCCTTCCTCTTGTCTTTCTCCCTCTTCCTTTCCTCCCTTCAACCGTTTCTCCCTTCCTCTTGTCTTTCTCCCTCTTCCTTTCCTCCCTTCAACCGTTTCTCCCTTCCTCTTGTCTTTCTCCCTCTTCCTTTCCTCCCTCCAACTTTTTCTCCCTTCTTCTTCTTCCTCTCTTTTGTCTTTCACCTTCTTCATTTGTACATTCCAACCTTTTCTTTCTTCCTCTTCTTCCTCCCTTCCTCATTTTTCTTTCACCCCTTCCTTTTTCTCCATCCCTCCCTTTCCTCCCTCTCTCGTTGACCAAAGCCAGCTATGTAACGTGATGGCTAACTTGAACGTTAACTTGTTTTAATCACATCACGTACAGCCGACAGTTCAAATCTGATAAATAAATCTCGAAACAAACAAAGCTCTGAAATAACAGCGCTGTGAATTAGAACCGTGTTGGAATAGCGTGTGCTGTGATCAGATAACAAGCTTCAGATATTTGATATCGAGCTTATGTGCACTCTGTTTGACTAATCGCCCCTCACTGACCCCTCCCCCCTTCTGCCATGGGTGGTCACTCCTGTAACATAAGTGTGATGCATGTCCGATGAGTGGAAGTGTTAAGAGTATTGGAATGGAGCCTCAGTGACGTTCCTCTTGTTATTAGGGCTGTGTATTGGCAAGAACCTGGCGATACAATACGTATTGTGATACAGCGCTCACAATTCAATATATGGCGATACTGCAAGTAAAGTAATGTATTGCGATTTTTTTAAATCCTACTATTAAAACACACCACTATATGAACAGGTTTATCAATGCTTACAATAGCACTGCACCCTTGTGCTGCTTGTTAATGTTGGAGTGGAGCTGAAAATGGATTACAACACTGCCATCTAGTGGTCAGAGACTTAAACACAACACACAGTGATTCACTGTCTGCCAGGAATCTGTGTACCAATACTGTGTTTTTCAGAATCGATACAGTATCACTAAACATAATATCCCAATATTCAATATTTTTGATATTTTCTTACACCTCTACTTGTTACATGAGGCAGTGAGGCAGGAGGTTGTACTGCTGATGTACAGCAGCTGCTTCCACAGAGCTGTTTATTCAGGGTTGTTTCTTGTTTCTCTCTCGTTTACAGGCATGACCGTCTCAGTCCTGCTGTTTGATAAAGTCATTCCGGCTCTTTCTGCACCCGACGCTGTCGAGCGGAGGAAGAGGAAGTAACTGAAAGTAACTGGAAGAAACCCTGGAAGTTCTCTCAGTGGAGACATTTTATATTCTGGTTACTGTTTACATTTTAGAAGTACAGAAAAGTTTATTTAACCCCTTAAACTCTGTTTGTGGGTCTGCATGCGGATCCCCACTGGAGTTCCTCACCCACAGACCTACAGAACCTACACATTAGTCCCATATTAGCTATTATTTGTTATTATTATTAGTTGTGATTTGATAGGAGCATCACTTCCTCTCCTTATCTGTTTCTGGCAGCAGCATGTCAAACCTTTTACCCACTAAATCAAAAAATTATACAGGAAGTAATTATTTGGTGACAGTAAGTACTGAGCCATTATTTCAAGATGTCTATCCATCATCATCTACTTTATGGAGCCAATCCCAGCGTCATTGGGTGAAGGTGGGGTACACCATGGACAGGTCGGCAGTCCATCGAATGGCCAACACACGCACACCTACTGGCAGCTTAGGGGAGGATCCTAACATGCATGTGTTTGGAAACCAAAGTACCCGGAGGAAACCCACTCAAGCACGGAGAGAACATACACACTCCACACAGAACCACCCGGACCAGGAATCCAACCCAGATCATCATACTGTGAGGAGACAGTGCTGACCACTACACCACCATACTGACCACTACACCACCATACTAACCACTACACCACTATACTAACCACTACACCACCATACTGACCACTACACCACCATACTAACCACTACACCACCATACTGACCACTACACTACAGTACTAACCACTACACCACCATACTGACCACTACACTACAGTACTAACCACTACACCACCATACTGACCACTACACCACCATACTGACCACTACACTACAGTACTAACCACTACACCACCATACTGACCACTACAACACCATACTGACCACTACACCACCATACTGACCACTACACTACAGTACTAATCACTACACCACCGTACTAACCACTACACCACCGTACTAACCACTACACCATCGTACTGACCACTACACTACAGTACTAATCACTACACCACCATACTAACCACTACACCACCATACTAACCACTACACCACCGTACTAACCACTACACCACCATACTAACCTCTATAACAGCCTATTTCAAGATACTAAGTCAAAATTTTGACGTGCTGCTTCTGAGATGTATATCTCACAATAGTGCCTCAGTACTTCGACTTGCTCACTTTCTACAAATTCAGTATATATATATATATATATATATATATATATATATATATTATTAATTGTATGGATGCATGGTGATATCAGAGTTATATCGGTATTGACTGATAATTTTAAAATTTCATTGGCATCTAGTCGGTGATTACAGTTGGATGATTTTTGATTATGCATTTATAGTATGTTGGAAGAGCGCCGTTAAGTGTTCAGGCGACGCTGGCTCTGCTGCAGGACCGCACACACAAACAAAACCTGCAGCTACAGCCTGTTTATTAGAAAATAGGCAAAAACAGCCCAAAAGCTACAACTATTACACTAAAGGTGATGGAATTTATAACTCTGGTTGATCAGCCCTTCTCCGTTCTATAGGATGTTAAGTTTCAACAGCTGCTTTAACATCTGGAGACCCATCACACCACCAAACCCAGTCGTTGGGAATTTCTCCACATCGCCCTACCGGAGCTACACAGCATGTACTCACAACCTCATAAATGATAACGTGATATCTGTTATCTTTAACACAGACTTCTGGACTTCTGATGTGAGAGCTGTGATTGTGATTCTCAGGCCACCGCGCAGCACAGCACTGCACAAGCACAGAGTAGCATCGTATAGCAGAGCTCCCAACAACCCCAGGTTCAAGCTGAACTAAAGAAGCAAACTAAACTTTTAATTTGTTTTTGATTTTAAAATGCTGGATGTAAAAACCTTCACACATTTCAGTTTTCTGTTTTTATGCACCGTCATTACTATATACTGTGGTAATATTTTCTGCCAAGTTAGCCCAGTTAGCCCTGTTAGCCCTTTTAGCTTCAGGTCAAAGCTGTTGCAGCCTGTGGTGAACAAAAATGCTATAAGCTGATATATTTTGTCCTGTGTACATATTTTTTCCCTCTGAATGGCACTTGATTCTCTGAATTACGAACTCATTTAGCAGCAAACTTATGAATAATGCTACATACATGCTACAAGCAAGCTACCACTCACTGAATTGACACCATATAAAACTAAGTCTGTTTAACTTCAGCTTTAACTGTTTATAGACGAACACCAGCTACTCAAATAGCCAGAGCTACCACACATTTGATAAAGCCTGCTGGCTGATGTGTGGTATTTTGGTGAGGTCGGTCTTAATGATGTTTGTCTTTGTGCAGCAAAGTTAGCTTTACGCTAGCAGTGGCTGTGTTTTAGGACCCCAAGCTTCAGAAGATCTATCAACTTTTGAAGGAAAGATCTTTACACTTATATACTCATATAAACTGAATGAAATTAAGTGTTGAGCATCTCACTTGATACCAGTTTACTATCTCTTTACAGTCACACTATTAGAGCTTATCTATCTAAAAGACTGGCTGCTTTTCTGTGTGACCCATTTGATCCACTGAGGCTTTTCGTGTCTCCATGCGGCTTAAGTTTACTGTAGTAATGATAAAATGCTGAGTGATGCACGGAGGAGCTGAACTGTGATCAGAATAACAGACAGCCGTTGCGTGCTGATGCACTGTGTCAGCACTGATATGCGCATCTCCATTAAAAACAATGGTTTAGGATTTTTGGATGCGGTGCGTCTGGTGTGCTGGTTTTCATGCCCAACATGTAAAGATGTACATTTAAAGTATCGGATATATCGGCCCAGATTTCCCATATCGGTGCATCACTAATTAATTAATTAAAACAGGTTTTTTTTTTATTTTATTTTTCAATCTTTCTTATTTTCTTTATTTCAAGATGTCAAAATCTTAAAGATATATGTCAAAAAGTTGACATACTCCTGCCAGAAACTTGAGTAGAAGACATTTAATGGCTTGCTTGAAAAATTCACTCCCAGATTAACTCAGAAGCTCATGCATTTGACCTGATAGAACATTTTCTACTCTATGTCTCTGCCCACAAGATATTTATACAAACTAAATAGGAATACTGCTACATGCAGGCCAACAACCTCGTATACATACATCACTCATACCAGCTGGTGTTGAGCACAAATCCAGACTGGGGTGGGGGGTTTACTTGAGCAGAGGGGGTGAAATGCGAGGCTTAACAAAAGCAAATAAAAACAATAGTAAGCACACAGAGAAGCGGAATATTTTCGAAAGCTAAGCAAGAATCGCAGACGCTATACAGCACATGGGAGGCTTTGGGACTCCCAAGTTCCTAAGAACTTATGACACCAGCAAGACAAGACACAGGTGAGCGACATCATGAACTCATGGGTGTGTTTATACTAAGCCACGCCCACAATGGCCTGAAAGTTCTAGAGGTACTGATGCTTTGGCGCTGTCTGTTGTTCAGGTTGGATGTGATATCAGCAAACTTTGGGTTTTTCTATGTAGTGCTGTGATAACGTTACAGAAACGTTACAGTTATAACAGTAGCTTAACATCAACGTACAACAGTGTTCGCCAATCAAATGTTCAGGTGTGTCAGCTCGCTTGTAGCATGTATGTAGCAATATTTCTATTTCAGCTACTTAACAACCTCATAATTCAAGGTTCCAGTGACACACAGGGGAGTAGCATAAACAAGACCATTCAACTTTGGAATTTTTGTTTAACAGAGAGGGACCATTTTTGGAAATGCTGTTTTTTTTTCTTTTAGAGCTTATTGTAGTTATAGGATAATAAGTCTTAAGCTTAAAGCTGGAGTAGGTGATTTAGTTTATATATTCCCACCAAATTAAATGAGTGGATGGCCGACCTGCCTACCCTGTAGTGCTTTTACATATGTCGCTGTGTTTGAGGTGTGTTTAGGATCATTATCCTGTTGTAGAAGCCATACATCTTTTTTTTACCTCTTTTAATCTTCGTTTCATCTACATCTTCACGTTTTATAGACTGCATAATGTTTGCTTTCAGAATTTGCTGGTATGCAACTGAATTAATTTCTCCATCTACCAGTGAAATGTTCTCTGTCTTGACTAGTCAGGCTGTACACGCTCATTAGGGAGTGGCTTTGGAAGTAGGGCTGCAATTAGGAGCTGGTCTCACTATTAGATCTGCATTCCCTGCTCAATTAGTTTTGCCTGATTTGCACCATCCACGCACACCACTGTCACACTTGCATATCATTGCTGTCCAGAGACGAACAAGTATCTCCAAAATGGCAACTTTAGAGGAGAGGACAAAACACCTTTTACTTTTAATGTAAGTCAATGGAACCAGATGTTTTTCCTAGCTAATTTGGAGTATTTCTATTGGTCTATTAACCATGAAACAGCAACTGTTGTGTTCAAATGATGTAGAAAAATACAAATGGACAAAAGTGGAGATACTTTTTTTTTTTTTTTTTTGGACAGCCATGATATACTACACTACTATCTGAAGTCCTTCCACAGATTTGATAAGGATTATTGATAGGATTTAGGTCAGAGGACAAGGGTGACTATCAACATGCACCACCTTTAGAGGTCCATTGATTTTGAGGTGTGTTTAGGATCATTATCCTGTTATAGAAGCCATCATCTTTTTATTCTCAGCTTTCTTTATAGACATTATAATGCATGTAGAAAACTCATGCAGGTTATAGATCAGACAGGAGATCCAAATCGGGTTCCTGCTTTCTACAAAATCATCTACTCCAGCTTTGATAGCTTTAAGCTGTCAGTTACAACCAAATACTTTAACGAATGAATGTGAAAGTATAATCAATGGACACTATATTCAACAGATTCAATCTGCTGACCTGCTGCTACACACATATAGAGCACAGACTGTTACTGTAACAGTCTAAAAATACTGTTTTTAATGTCAAGCAACCACTTAAAGAAGCCTAAACTGGACCTTTGCATTATATTCAGCTTACCCTTAGAAGTCAAGCCTCACTATTTAATGTTATAATACAATTACATATTAATATACAGTACTGTGCGAAAGTTTAGACACTTGGGAACATAATTCTATTCAAAAAGCTTTTATTTACTCAGTAAAACACTTTATTTTTTAAATATTAATCAGCATTAATACAGTAAACAGTGCTTTTACACATGTCAATGTGTTTATTTAACCCTTTCCAAGCTTCTCCTTGTGGAAACAACCCAGTATTATTTACAGTTCTCATCTAATACCTGGTTTTACTTCATTTAGCTAAATCAAGATTGCTGCTGAAGGAACTGAATACGTTCATACAATGTCTGGGGCGTCCAGGAGAAAGCTGGAACCTAACTTTGTTCTTTAAACTGGAGCTCAAGATCTGATCTACTTCTCTCACAATAACATATTCATGTTACTTTGTATTGTATGTATGATTATTTACATCTGTTCTAATCAGATCTGGTGGTAAAAATACACTTATTGGTAAAATAAAGGCTTTTAAATGATCAGCTTAGGTGCTTCAGACTTTTGCACAATACTGTATTTGTGAATTACATGAGTTGTACATTCTGCTTCAATGTCAAGAAAATGTCAAGATGTGAAATCTATACATACAACAATGAGATCAAATTATTGTTACACAAATTTGGTTTAGAATCTGAGCTTTCCACAGTTTCTGTGCTGTGAGTCAGAAACACATCATAAGTTACAGCATGCTTTTGTTACCACCTATGACTTCTAAGGGTGTCAATAAGAACCTGGAACATGAAATGTGATGTAAACACTGCAGTATAAACAATGCAATGCAACATTACTGGAAAGAGAAACCGCATGTGAAGACTATGCATGACGTTATGATATTATGGCATGTAAATAACAGTGAATATTATCTTTAAGCACAGTGTTAATAGATTAGGTGCCTTTAGATCAAGAGAGAGAGAAAACAAACTCAGGAAACAGTCCAGTCTGCATCACTGGATCAGACAAAACACACGTCAGTGGTGCAGTTTTAGACTAGGAAGGTTTTAAGAACTGCATACAAACAGCACATTCTCTTTACCTTTGTTTTTTAGATACACCGACAGAAATAATGCATTGAATTTACTTGATTCAGTCCAAAGAAAAACAAGTCTCCAAAATAGTTACTTTAATTTGGACCATTTCTATTGGTCCATTCATCATTACATTTTCACTGGATATAAAGACCAGCTGTTGTGTTCAAATGATGTAGAAAATCAAAATCAACACAAATTAAGATACATTTTTTTCTTTGGACGGCGGCAATATTTCTTCTTTGTTTACTTTTGGTGATAATTGTGTTTGTGTTCTATACTATTCATTTGAATCAGATACATTCAATCCACTACTATTTCCAGTGTATCAGACCAAGTTTATTCATTATTATTACCTATTCTTAGCATAGGTATATACAAAGAGACACACTCCCGGTCAAATTCTACGTTATGCTGACTGTCTAAGTGGAAAATAAGGTAACATGTTCTACAGAGAACTTCTTATGGAAAATATAAGCACAAAAATTCTATTTATTTGGTGAGTTTGACAAACAAATTGGCCTAACAGTTTTCCCAGTATGTTAAATTCAGCAAATAAACACTAAGTTGTGTGCAGAAGTCTGTGGAGAGTATGTTAACTTATTTACATTCAGAAAAAAACAATGATATATGACTGGGATGCCCAATTTTTTGTATATGGCTGTATTTCTAATTATACTGTATCTTGCAATAAAGGAATAAGTACATCTGTTGTACCAGTTTGTTTTACTGTAAGCAGTCATATCACTTCTAACTAATGCTTAGCTTCACCGATTGGCGACTATATTCTGAAGCTTCTGGTATTTGGTATTCCTAACTAACTAGAGCTGCAGCAGTGGTCTGTCTCAAGGTGGCGCTGTAGCAGATTGGTTTAACCAGTTGGTGTTAAACCCAATATTTTGTTGCCACTGAAGCTAGGATCAGTGCTGCTATGGCAAGTGAGTTAGCAGATAACTAATACTGAAGTAGCCGGCCAACATGGGGGATATTCAGCCCACCGCCTGAGGAATGTTGATCTTTAACCTCCTGAGAGCCAACAGATGTGCTTGAGCAATAGTGCTGAAACAGCATCAAGTAACTTATGACCTTATGGAGTCTTTCCAACACGATGTTGCCAAACTGGGGGGTTGGTGGTGAGGTTAGCACAAGCCTTCTCTGAAACACATGAAGCTTCACCACATCTTTACCAACTGCTGCTAACAAAGTCACTCGGCATTCTTGGATGAGACTAACTACTAATTCTCTTACATTAGTTAGAAGATCTCTGCACCAGCTAGCGCCACGCTGTGATGGAGTGAGAGATGTTTACTGTGAATGTCTTTGGCATAAAATTGGCAAATCAGGTTCAACGTTGTTGTCCACTCACTAAACATGACACAGCATTTTAGGAAACTCTGATTGATAAGGACTAAAACAAATACATCTTAATACTATTATAGGATAGAACATGAAATAGAATATAAAACCAAATGGGAATGTTTTAGTCCTACAGAAAATAAGACCAAGTTTTGCCTAAAGTTGAGTTAAATGAGATATTTGGCTCACTGGACGAAAGAGTGATAGCCATAATAACATATCTTGTTTGGTTTATACACATAAATTAATGGTACTGGGTAAGTACACTAGAGATCGACCGATATATCGTTCAACCGACATATGCATTTTTTAAATATATCGGAATCGGCCAATATCAGCGTTTGGTAGCGCCGATTTAAAGTCAGGCATGTCCGCGGGCAGCCCTGTGTTATTGGTGCGATGGAACGGCCTGTTGCTGCATGTTAACGACCCCAAGCCGAAACCTTTGGAAATTAAGTGAAAATATAATCATTTATAGCAAACAACGAGGTTTTTAATGACAAGGTTACGATTTTCTAGTTCCCGGCCGTAGACGTGAACCAGAGGGGATGTTTTACTCCTTAGCTCCGGAGCTAAAGCTAACTGCTCTAGTGTAATACATGCATTAACACGTTATTGTCACACAGCAGCCACAGTCTCCCAGATACTACTCAGCTTCCAGTATTCGAGCTAAACGTAAATAAAGAACGAGTAAAGAGAGCAGAACAGAGCCACTGTGTTAACAATGATTACAGCAAATCAGTGTCTCTCTCTCTCGTCGTGTGTATTTTATTATTTTTTTAAATAATAGTAATAACTTGTTATTTGTATAAAGAGGTGAATGTTGCATTCTTTTGGCAGTAACATGGTCATACTGTATTTTTGGGGGGCATAATTTAGTTTTTCTTGTTAAGTCAGGGTTCAATAAATCACGTTAAGTTCAGAAAAGTTGGGCAAATAAAAAAGAAAACTTCTAATATCGCCCATCGGCTGACCCTGACCTCTAAATATCGGCATCGACTATAGAAACACCCATACCGGTCGATCTCTAATGTACACCAACTGTGATGTAGCAGGTTCTAGATGTAATGTACTTCACTAATGAATGCACAGGGTAATTCTGGAATGAATGAAAATTGGAATTGATGCTTTTTATGGCACCTGCTACATCACAGAACGTCCCTCTGTTTATGTTCCAGCTACTGATCTTAGATCTGCAGATACTGACCTTCTGTAAAAACACCTTCAGTAGCATACAGAGAGCCTGCAGAGACACTTTCAGCTCGTCTGTGTGGAGCTCAGTTCAGCTTCTATTAGACAGTCAAGCTCAGAGTCACTTTTAATACACGTAAAAAAAATCTTTGGCTTATTAACATTGAGTCAGTCTTACTGATGGAAACTGTCTGTAAAGCACTTTGAGCGGTATGTCTCTATAAATAAAAATTATTATTAGTTTTATTAAGAATGTGCTTAAGGAAACCATGCAAATGAGACCATCCAAGGAAGATATATATATATATATATATATATATATATATATATATATATATATATATATATATATATATATATATATATATATATATATCTTAGTACACCCCATCGGATATCTAAACTCAACAGCTTTGTCAATCAAGGATATCAGTGTGAAGATATACAGTCTCTTCTGACACATGACACAACAGCATCCTCACCATGCAGCTCATCTGATCACATCTCATTTCCTGCCTGTGTCCTCAGTCGCTGCTGTAATCTGTAATTAGACGTAATCCTTTCACAGGCACAGAAATATCACTCACTCTATCACTCCCTCTCTCTGAGCTGTCTGCAGAGACAGAAACACAGTTGGTTTCAATTCAAATCCTGGCAAAAAGTGACAGACAACAGATCATCTACCACCCGAGCAGATTGGCTATTTCACCAGCTGCGGCGAGTGTCTACTCATCACAGTCATCAGACTAATACTGCTCAGGGATTATGTCATCAGGAAGAAAATTAAAGTTTGGAAGGCCAAAAAAACCTGGCTGAGCAAGTAAATAAAATACTTTGTAATTTAAAAAATGCCTTTATAATAAATGTGGACCATCAAAACAAATAAAACCCCAAACATACAAACAAAAAAAACACTGATAGGATATCAAATGATATCAAAAGAAAACAGCAGCTGTTGGAAAGAAAGTGGGAATCTAAGAAAGACTCATCATCTCTGTCCCCGTAACATCGGTCATGAAAATAGGCTGTGTATTTTTAGCCGACGCTGATCTAAGCAGCCCATTTGGAACAGAATCCAGTTAAAACAGAAGTGTAGTACCAAAGGTTCTTTAAAGAACCATATCGTCGCTGACCAAACAAAACATGCATCTCCATTTTTCTCTATTTTTTATTGATCCACATCAGCTGCCGTTTACAATGTTAGAAAACATGATGATTAATGGACCAATAGAAATGCGTTAGAATAGCTTTGAAAAATTTCTGGTTCCATTAACTTACATTAAAAATGAAGCATGTTTTTAGTCCTCTCCTGTAAAGTTGTTAGTTTTTCTTTGGACAGCGACGATACAAAGCATTTAATGCGGTTGGCACAGTGTAGTGGGTTACACTGCTGCCCACCATGCTGTTCAATTCCCCACCCGAGTAACCACCTTACACTATACCAGTAGGAGTGCTTGGATAAGAATTTAAACACAGTAGAATTTGCTTGCCCCATTTAAACCCACCCTTGTAGTAAAACAGGCACACACACAGGCACACACACACACACACACACACACACACACACGTGAACACATGCACTAGGTGGGGCAGTGAAACACAAACATACACACCCACACAGTAGTGCACACACACACAGCCCTATCCACAGTACCTGGGAAGCAGTTGGAGGTTTGGTGTCTTGTTAAAGAGCACTTTGGTTGTGCCTTGTCGGTTCAGGGAATCGAACCAGCAACCTACTGGACACAAAGCTGGAGCCCCCAATCTCCAAATCACCACTGCCCCAATCCACTCCTAACGCTACCTTCTCCTACCTGTGTCAATATAAACTGTTAGTCACTCTGAAACAGGTGTCTGCGAAACTCCATAAATGTAAACTTAACCACAAAACCCGAAGAGGACATATTGAGGGGGAGATTGAGACACTTTGGACAAGTTATTTGTACAAAAACTATTTTATTACCTAATATTTCATACAAACAGCACTTCCTCTTGGAGAACTGATATGATTTGGTCTTAAGGAAAAGTACAAAACACAACATCAAAAACAGAGGTGGGCTCTGGTATAGAACAGCCCAGAGAGTTCCACTGAGGGTACAGGGCAGTGCGGAACCGGCTGCTGAACAGAGTCACTGAGAGGCCCTGAAGTGCTTCAGCTAGTGTTGGAGACCAGCGCTCCATCTGCAGGAACACAGAGGTACAGTCAGAGGCACATAGGATGAGTAAACCTGTCAGGATGAACAGCAATACTGTGTGGAACTGTTTGAAGTGCAAGCCTGTGTAGCGGATTCGTTCCTCACTGTCCTACAACAATCCCACTAATCGTCTCAACCACAGTCAGTGATGAAACCAAGCGTCTGGGTGTGGCTTGTCAGAATAAAGTGGGCGGGGCTTGTGCTATGGACACACCCCTGCTCTTCAGGCTGAGAGCCGAGCTTCGATAACATTCTAGTTCTGTTTCTGTATCAAAGCCAAAATGCTTGATTGACTGAAAACCGTAGCTGATCTGTAGTCGCTTCTCGCTTAGATGTTGCTGGGTGGTTGCTACAGTGTCTGAGGTCACTCTTCACAGTTGCGATGGAGTTGCAAGGTGGTTGCTATACTCCCGACAATTGCGACAGTGTTGCTAGGCAGTTGCTAAGGTATCCCAGGTGCTGGCTAATGTGTTGTTGGATGTTTGATATGGTGTCCCAGATGTTTAATGGTGTGTTGCTATGTGGCTGCAATGATATTTCAAGCGGTTGCTAGAATGCTGCTAGGCAGCTGCTCTAATACTCCTGCTATGATGTTTGTAGGTGGTTGCCATAGTATCCCAGATGCTTGCTAGGGTGCTGCTATGGTATCCCAGGTAGTAGCTATGCTGTTGCTAGGTAGTTGCTGTATTTTTCCAGATGGATGCAAGGTGGTTGCTGTGATATTTCAGGGTGTTGCTATGATATCCCAGATGTTTTACAGTGTGTTGCTTTGTGATTGCTAGAATATTCCAGGTAATTACTAGAGTGATGGTTGCTAGATTGTTGTTACGTTTATTCTGATTAGATGTGTGATGTACTTGTAAAATACATTAATTGAAACAGAGAGAAAAGCTGAGTGATTACCAGTGATCCACATCAGCATCATCAAACTGTCCAGCTTCTGCAGAATTCGGGTCGACTTCCATTCCATCTGGACAGAGACACAAAACAAACAATACATAAATATGAAAACAATTAATACACTGTCCAAACTTTACTACATGTTTCAACAGTGACTGTAGTGACACAGCTTTGATCAGCAGTACAAAAAAAAGATTTCTATTTTTCTCCTTCACAGACTGTTATATGTGATGATAGTCACAGTGATTAATCTACCATGCATTAAGTAGCACTTTGACGTGCTACTGCCACCTGGTGGCTGATCATTGTTATTTAATTCTAACCCACGCAGCTGCATCTCAGGCTACAGTTTTCACTTTAGAATATTTTCACCAAGTCATAGTTTCAGTATGAGAAGCACGGGGGTCACTATGGTCCTCTAATCCTTTTTTTTTCCCTTTATCTGGTCAATAGTTCTGAATATCTCAACAATGTTTGTTGCCTTTTTATTTTTATTATAACAGCATTCAACCCAGTAATCTTCCTCTCATCTCAACTATTCTAATCTAATCTAATCATCATCTCTCAAGTCATTACTCTTAGCATAACTATGGATATGCAGCGCAACAATGGGAAAGGGTATAGCTTAACCATAAAATCATGTACTGTATATATAAAAAAACAATGTATCATAAGCATTGAAAAGGCTGTGCAAGAAAACAAGTGTAGTATAACTAGAGCTTAAATTTCTCCACCCGAAAAAAAACCCCACACTTTTATCAGTCTCATTGGAATTCCAGCCCTTTTCTCTGTTACAAGGTTACATCATCTTGTAACACAGTCCTTCTTGCTCGCCTACGGGCAAGCCTGAAACACCCTTGCACATGGCACAGTGATCTAAACCAGCGAAAACTGTCCATTATGAAATGTCCTGCTCCTATCTAGCTTGCATAGGGGATTCTACCAGCTTGTTCTGCCTGACTTTCAGGATCAGACTCTGGCTCAAACTGATACAGCAGAACCGACACCATGGTAAGAACAGACACATCGGTGTGAGGGTGGAGTTTGTAGCAAGATGCTGCTCTGGCAGTTTACCAATCAGAACAGAGTAGGTGAGCGAATGAATCAGAGCACACTGGAGTCATCAAGAAGCGGGGCTTAAAGACACAGGAGCTCTAACAGAATGTTTTAGACAGAGAGTGAATACAGACATACAGCATGAGAAATGTGTTGTTGTTGAAAAATACCACTGATAACTGGATCAGAAGCCAGAATGTACAAACATTGAATAAAAACACTTTTTAATAGTTTTTAATAGTATTTTTTAATGCAATATTAGATTCTCTCAGCCGTGCAGCTGGGCGAAGCATAACCATGAAAATACAGTTGTACTTCAGATGAATTTCTAACCCACAAACCCATGTGATAATGCTAGTTCTATAATCTGGGACATGAAACTTGCTCTTACTGGCCAGTAAGAGAACTATTCATCATGTGATGAATAGTTTTGACAGTTAGAAGGTAAGAATCACAAGTAAAGGTCACGGGTTGTATTATATTTTCCCCAGTCAGAGCTAGAGGATAAGGGTTCACCTTCAAACCCAGCTGACGGTTCACCAGTCCTAACTCCAGCCATGTGGAACTGTTCGGCCACAGACTGGGCCAGCATCCCCTCCAGTCTCTCCAGGGTGGCCTGGCCTTCAACTGTCAGCTGTGACAAGCCCTCCTCATAGGTGTAAAACGTGGGTATATCTCCATGGCTTTGCTCTGGATGAGACAGGAGAGAAGTGCTGTAAGTAATTTAACTTAATTACATACATTAATTATTTCATTCTGGGGTGCTGGAGTCTATCCCTTCATTCATTGGGCAGGAAAGACCTTGGACAGGCTGACAGTGTAATGAAATGCAACTCAATTTAATTTTATTTGTGTAGCACCTTTGTCCCAAAGTGTCTTGCCCAGAAATGTGTGTTCAGACCCCTTATTAGAACAGTTGTATGCAAAACTTGACAAACAACATATTTTAAGTGAAAAAAGTAAACACAACCTCTACAGCAAATTATATAAATTAAAATTCTAAAAAATGTTAACAGTTTACACTGGAGTGAGCAATAAGTAAGTAAATAAATAAATAAATAAATAAACAACTAAAGGCAAATGTTTGGTCCAAGACCCCTTTTAGCAGAAATCATAGCTTGCAAATGCCTTTTGTAACCAATTACGAGTCTTCTATTGTATTTAGGAATTTTTACCCACAATTCCATGAAGGACACTTTGATAATCTGAGGTCGACTAGAACGTTTAAGGTCTACCTGTAGATTATTAGAGATGTTCAAGTTTCAGCTTGTGCTTCTTAAAGTAACTCATTGTATGAGACTCAAAAGGAGAATCTCCTCAAGAGCTTCACAAATATCTTAGATAGGAGAGATCCCCACCTGCCTCCTCCACATCATACTCCTCCCCTTCAAAGTCATCGTCCGACTCTGCGTCTTCGGGGTCCGGGTGTAGAGCCTGGCACTCGCACATAGCAGAAAACATGGACTCCACTGCAAAACATACAACACACAGAGTCAGAGAGTATATTTACAAACACTTATTAGTCTGATCACAATCCGATTTGTGCAGTTATCAGATTATTCAAGAGGTCTTTCAGTGTATATATACTCTTACTCTGATTTCTTTCAGATCTCTCAGTGTATATATACTCTTACTCTGATTTCTTTCAGATCTCTCAGTGTATATATACTCTTACTCTGATTTCTTTCAAATTACTCAGTGTATATATACTCTTACTCTGATTTCTTTCAGGTCTCAGTGTATATATACTCTTACTCTGATTTCTTTCAGATCTCTCAGTGTATATATACTCTTACTCTGATTTCTTTCAAATTACTCAGTGTATATATACTCTTACTCTGATTTCTTTCAGATCACTCATTGTATATATACTCTTACTCTGATTTCTATCAGATCTCTCAGTGTATATATACTCTTACTCTGATTTCTTTCAGATCACTCATTGTATATATACTCTTACTCTGATTTCTTTCAGATCTCTCATTGTATATATACTCTTACTCTGATTTCTTTCAGATCTCTCAGTGTATATATACTCTTACTCTGATTTCTTTCAGATCTCTCAGTGTATATATACTCTTACTCTGATTTCTTTCAGATCTCTCAGTGTATATATACTCTTACTCTGATTTCTTTCAGATCTCTCAGTGTATATATACTCTTACTCTGATTTCTTTCAGATCTCTCAGTGTATATATACTCTTACTCTGATTTCTTTCAGATCTCTCAGTGTATATATACTCTTACTCTGATTTCTTTCAAATTACTCAGTGTATATATACTCTTACTCTGATTTCTTTCAGATCTCTCAGTGTATATATACTCTTACTCTGATTTCTTTCAGATCTCTCAGTGTATATATACTCTTACTCTGATTTCTTTCAGATCTCTCAGTGTATATATACTCTTACTCTGATTTCTTTCAGATCTCTCAGTGTATATATACTCTTACTCTGATTTCTTTCAGATCTCTCAGTGTATATATACTCTTACTCTGATTTCTTTCAGATCTCTCAGTGTATATATACTCTTACTCTGATTTCTTTCAGATCTCTCAGTGTATATATACTCTTACTCTGATTTCTTTCAGATCTCTCAGTGTATATATACTCTTACTCTGATTTCTTTCAGATCTCTCAGTGTATATATACTCTTACTCTGATTTCTTTCAGATCTCTCAGTGTATATATACTCTTACTCTGATTTCTTTCAAATTACTCAGTGTATATATACTCTTACTCTGATTTCTTTCAGATCACTCATTGTATATATACTCTTACTCTGATTTCTTTCAGATCTCTCAGTGTATATATACTCTTACTCTGATTTATTTCATATCACTCAGTGTATATATACTATTACTCTGATTCCTTTCAGAGCCTTCAGTCATGTGCAAATAGTACTTACACGCTGCTTTATCACTGGGTACAAATCGGATCTCTGTGATAACCCCATCTTCACTGTCACTGTCACTCTCTTCTTCATCTTCATCATCTGGAGCTCGCTCCTGCATCTCTGCTTCGTTTTCATCTGCACTCACAGTAAAATAAAATTCTTGTCAGAAAGATGCTTTGTGTGATCTAAAGGTCTGCTGTAGCCGAAGCTCAGCCATGACTGGAAAAAAAAATCATATTAAAATGTAGGTTTATATTCTTTACATTGATATTTGTTACAATATTCACAAAATAATGAATCCCTTTAATTAAGTCTGCATCTATAGGCATACATGGATCATACATGGTACATCCTTACCATCAAGCTTTTTGTTGACCATCACGTATAGGTGCTCTTGTGGGTAAGTGCTTAGGTCTCGAGAGATTGCGTGAAGGCTGATGGAGGGGTACTCGAGCGAAAAGCCCATCCCTGACCCATCGAACCAAGACAGGCGCCTGTGAGGGGATCAAATCAAAATCTAAGTAAACTGGTCACATACATAATCATAGAAGTTTGCATTAGTTTTTAAGGCTTAACTAACTAAGAGCCATCAAACCCAAATCTATAGCCGTTACATGAAGTTAAATGGAAAGTTCACTGGAGGGCTGTTAGTGCCTTACTAAAACAGAGTGAACCAGTATTGAACAGAAAAAAAGCAAATGGGCTAAGCATTTCAGAAAAATAGATCTCTGGCAGCTAAGGATTTTAGAACAAGTGCACATAAATACCAATGACCATTGTAGCTATTCTAGAGTCCACACTAACTAAACATTCAACAATATAGACATTCAGTAGCTAAGCACTCTAGAACATACGTGTATATGAACTGGGACTAGGTGTTCTAGCACACTATTTAAGCATCCTACAATATAAATAAGTAATGGCTAAGCATTCTATAACATGGTTGTGCTGCAGCTATTCTAGAAAACAAGTGTATATGAACTGGGACTAGGTGTTCTAGCACACTATCTAAGCATCCTACAATATAAACAAGCAGTGGCTAAGTATTCTAGAACATGGTTGTGCTGCAGCTATTCTAGAAAACAAGTGTATATGAACTGGGACTAGGTGTTCTAGCACACTATCTAAGCATCCTACAATACAAACAAGCAGTGGCTAAGTATTCTAGAACATGGTTGTGCTGCAGCTATTCTAGAAAACAAGTGTATATGAACTGGGACTAGGTGTTCTAGCACACTATCTAAGCATCCTACAATATAAATAAGTAATGGCTAAGTATTCTAGAACATGGTTGTGCTGCAGCTATTCTAGAAAACAAGTGTATATGAACTGGGACTAGGTGTTCTAGCACACTATCCAAGCATCCTTCAATGTAAATAAGCAGTTGTTAAGCATCCTAAATAAAAGGAGTGCAGGGTCTGTAATGTCTAGAACATATGTAAGTAACATTCTAGAACAAAAGCACAGAATAGACAAGCATTCTAGAGATTAGTTGTATAATGTATTAGTTGAGCATTACACAATATAGACATGCAGAAGCTCTGAATTCTTGAACAACATGCATATGACCTTGGACTAGGTGTTCTAGAACATAAGTGCACACTACCTAAACATTCAACAATATAAACAAGTAATGTTTAAACATTCTAAAACAAAGGTGTGCATTAGCTAGGCGTTCTTAAACAACTATAACACATGTATGTAACATTCTAGAACACAAGCACAGACTAGATAAGCATTCCAGAGCACAAGCACACAATAGTTGAGCATTATACAATATACACACGCAGGAGCTATGAATCTAGGGCATAAGGGCATATGAACCAGGATTGGGTGTTCTAGAACACAAGTGCACACTAGCTAAGCATTCTACAATACAAACAAGCTATGGCTAAGCAATCTAAAGTAAAGGTGTGCACAAGCTAGGCGTTCTGGACTGTCTAGAACACACTTATGTATATGTAGAACACTACTACAGATTAGATAAGCAGTCTAGAGCACAAGTGCACACTAGCTAAGCTTTTAACATTATAAAAATGCAGAAGCTATGCATTCTAGAGCATAAGTGCATACTAGGCAGTGTGGTTCGTATAGAACACATGTATGTCCTACTTTAGTGTTCAAGAACACAAACACACACTGGCTAAGCCTTCTAGAGCACAAGTGCACACTAGCATTCAACAATATCAAAATGTAGGAGCTAAGCATTCTTAAGCAAAGATGTGCATGAACTAAGCGTTCTGGACTGTCTAGAAAAGACCAATAAGATAAGCATTCTAGAGCACAAGTGCACACTAGTTAGGCATTACACAATATACACATGCAGGAGATAAGCGTTCTAGAGCATAAGTGCGCATAATTTAGGACTAGACAGGCTAGCACACTACCTAAGTATATATGCACTAATAATAACATCCTAGAACACAATCACACACTAGATATGCATTCTAGAGCAGAAGTGCACACTAGCTAAGCATCTATCAACGTAAACATAAAGGCACTAAGCGTGCTAGGGCACAAGTGCATACTAGTTAGGCTGTACACCACATGCATGTACTACCTTTACACGCAAGAACACAAGCACACACTAGCTAAATTAGAGTACACGTGCACATGAACTAGGACTAGGCACTCTAGAACACAAGCACACACTAGCTAAGTCTTCTAAATTAGAGTACAAGTGCACACGAACTAGGACTAGGCACTCTAGAACACAAGCACACACTAGCTAAGCCTTCTAAATTAGAGTACAAGTGCACATGAACTAGGACTAGGTACTCTAGAACACAAGCACACACTAGCTAAGCCTTCTAAATTAGATTACCAGTGCACACGAACTAGGACTAGGCACTCTAGAACACAAGCACACACTAGCTAAGCCTTCTAAATTAGAGTACAAGTGCACATGAACTAGGACTAGGCACTCTAGAACACAAGCACACACTAGCTAAGCCTTCTAAATTAGAGTACAAGTGCACATGAACTAGGACTAGGCACTCTAGAACACAAGCACACACTAGCTAAGCCTTCTAAATTAGAGTACAAGTGCACACGAACTAGGACTAGGCACTCTAGAACACAAGCACACACTAGCTAAGCCTTCTAAATTAGATTACCAGTGCACACGAACTAGGACTAGGCACTCTAGAACACAAGCACACACTAGCTAAGCCTTCTAAATTAGAGTACAAGTGCACATGAACTAGGACTAGGCACTCTAGAACACAAGCACACACTAGCTAAGCCTTCTAAATTAGAGTACAAGTGCACATGAACTAGGACTAGGCACTCTAGAACACAAGCACACACTAGCTAAGCCTTCTAAATTAGAGTACAAGTGCACATGAACTAGGACTAGGTACTCTAGAACACAAGCACACACTAGCTAAGCCTTCTAAATTAGAGTACAAGTGCACATGAACTAGGACTAGGTACTCTAGAACACAAGCACACACTAGCTAAGCCTTCTAAATTAGAGTACAAGTGCACATGAACTAGGACTAGGTACTCTAGAACACAAGCACACACTAGCTAAGCCTTCTAAATTAGAGTACAAGTGCACATGAACTAGGACTAGGTACTCTAGAACACAAGCACACACTAGCTAAGCCTTCTAAATTAGAGTACAAGTGCACATGAACTAGGACTAAGCACTCTAGAACACAAGCACACACTAGCTAAGCCTTCTAAATTAGAGTACAAGTGCACATGAACTAGGACTAGGTACTCTAGAACACAAGCACACACTAGCTAAGCCTTCTAAATTAGATTACCAGTGCACACGAACTAGGACTAGGCACTCTAGAACACAAGCACACACTAGCTAAGCCTTCTAAATTAGAGTACAAGTGCACATGAACTAGGACTAGGCACTCTAGAACACAAGCACACACTAGCTAAGCCTTCTAAATTAGAGTACAAGTGCACACGAACTAGGACTAGGCACTCTAGAACACAAGCACACACTAGCTAAGCATGCTACAATGTAAACATTAAAATAATTAAGCATTCTAAAACAAACGTAAGGGGCATCTAGAATACATTCCAGAAGACAAGCACGTACTAGCTAAACGTCAGAGTACAACCACACCGTAGCTATATGTTCTAGAACCCACGCGCGCTTATTGGAGCGCAGCCACTGCAGCGGCAGGTCGTGAATGAAGTTACTTACGATTCTGCTACGTAAAGGGTTCCTGTTCCGAGTCCTTTGCCGTCTAAAACCGCTGCTGTCTCGGCCTGCTGGTGCCGAACTCCCTCGTTAGGAGGTGGAGAACATTTTAACAAAACCATGACGTCTGGTTTTATGAGAGCGATAAGCTTAAACGCTGAACAGAACCAAAACTCGCCACAACCTTCGCGGGCAAACCGCCAGTCACGGCTGGCGTTTACTGACCTACTTCTAATCCCAAAGCTGGCTAATTTATTTAGCTAAGCTACGAAAATTGAAACTCCAGCTCTCGACAGCGCGATGCGGGTATAAAACACGGAGGTTATGAAGCTCCTGGCGAAGAAAAAACATGAACTAAACGTATCTTAACGCTCAAACCACCATAGTGTTGTTTCAATCTCTCCGATGCTGCTTCCACGCGCGCCACACGAGACCCGGGCTGTATTCCAATATGTGCCCTCGTGTTATATATAGACTGCTCATCGCCTGTGCGCTCTCACCAATGCTTAGGCGCCCTAGTTAGAGCACAAGCGCGCATAATGTAACGCAGCCCCAGCTAGCGCTTAGAACAACAAGGCTTCACTTCCCCTTAAATTTGAACGCTGAACTGAGCGCCACTGCGGGTTCAGGCCCGGAGGTGTTACTACAAGAGCGTTATTAAGAAATATGATTAGAAAAGTAATAGAAGAAATTGTTAACTCCCTGCATACATCCTATATCACCAAAACTTGAACCTGAAATCATGTTTTTGAAAAAAAAAAAAGTGCGTGAAATTTAGTCTTATTGAAAATTTGACATGCAAAATTGACCTTGAAATTTTAGGTAAAAAATAATTCAGTTATGAAATTCAGGGAAACATCCGGGGTACTGCTGTAGTAGGTAGTACGGTGGTGTACTGGTTAGTACGGTGGTGTAGTGGTTAGTACGTTGGTGTACTGGTTAGTACGTTGGTGTAGTGTTCAGTACGGTGGTGTAGTGGTTAGTATGGTGGTGTAGTAGTATGGTGGTGTAGTGGTTAGTATGGTGGTGTAGTAGTATGGTGGTGTAGTGGTTAGTATGGTGGTGTAGTGTTCAGTACGGTGGTGTAGTGGTTAGTATGGTGGTGTAGTAGTATGGTGGTGTAGTGGTTAGTACGGTGGTGTAGTGGTTAGTATAGTGGTGTAGTGGTTAGTATGGTGGTGTAGTGGTTAGTACGGTGGTGTAGTGGTTAGTATAGTGGTGTAGTGGTTAGTACGGTGGTGTAGTGGTTAGTACGGTGGTGTAGTGGTTAGTATGGTGGTGTAGTGGTTAGTATGGTGGTGTAGTGGTTAGTATGGTGGTGTAGTGGTCAGTATGGTGGTGTAGTGGTCAGTATGGTGGTGTAGTGGTTAGTATGGTGGTGTAGTGGTTAGTATGGTGGTGTAGTGGTTAGTACGGTGGTGTAGTGGTCAGTATGGTGGTGTAGTGGTCAGTATGGTGGTGTAGTGGTCAGTATGGTGGTGTAGTGGTTAGTATGGTGGTGTAGTGTTCAGTATGGTGGTGTAGTGGTTAGTATGGTGGTGTAGTGGTTAGTATGGTGGTGTAGTGGTTAGTAAGGTGGTGTAGTGGTTAGTATGGTGGTGTAGTGGTTAGTATGGTGGTGTAGTGTTCAGTACGGTGGTGTAGTGGTTTGTCTGAGAAAAAACAAAGTGTTTTTATCTACAATAGTATAAATACTAAACAGAATATAATCTTGGATCAAAAATTTACTTTCTTACCTCAAAATCAGTTTTTTCTTTATGGAATTCGCTTGCGCCTTTTTCCAGCCTGGACCACCGCCATGTGGGATTGAGGAGGACACTGAAATGATCATATGACTCCTATCTTATCTGTGATTGGTGGAATTAGTGGTGTTACAACTCTCCCCATGTTAAAACCATCCCCTATTTAATCATTATTGTAAGTGAGATCAACCAAACATGATTTTACTCACCTGTCGGCTCCTCTTCAGCGACCCTGTTCGTTGTAGTTTGAGAGACTGTTCATAGTAAGCGGTCAGTCATGAAACCAGGTGCCATTAGCCAATAGCGGTCCGTCCCTGTCCGGCCCCCAAACTGTCAAAACCACCCCCTCTGAAAACCCTTGTGTAGAATGTTGCAGTTTTGTTGTAAATAAATAACAAGAGGAAACAATAAGAGGTTAGTCATGATTTGTGCTCAGCTTGATTTTGTAAAATAAATAAATAAATAAATAGTATTGTGAGAATATCGTATCGTGAGGCCGCCCTTGTGAATCACACTGCATTGTGAGTAGAGTGTATCGTCACATCCCTACTAGTCCTTTCACTGCAGACCACCTGAGGAGTCACGGTTACAGCTGATCCACTTGTTTGCTGCATTATTTGACCTACCAGGTAAACAATCAGACTCCAACAGCTCAGGTAACCTCCCAGACGTAGACCGATAGAGATCCACACAGAGACATTCTCACGCAGACACCGGTTTGTAAAGTTTTATTTCCGTTTTTGTTTTTGTCGTCTTTAATTACGGAGACTGAACATGAACAGTAAAACAACGGCGACACTCGTTCCAGCTGAATACCCTTCCACCAGCGTTCTCGCACGGCGAACAAAAGAGTGGAGTGGGGTCTTTTACACGGGCCTCGTTCACGTTGGGGTGACCTGGAATGGTTTCGTAGTGTTCTGTTTTACAAACAGCCTCGGATAAACGAATGGGGCCGAACAACACTTCATTCTTTCTAAAGTGCTTTTGAAAGAGAGTCAGAACCTTCAGTGCAGAATGAAAAGCTGCAGCAAACAGTGCCGGACCACCTGGCACCACCCAAAAAGGTGCTCGGACAAGTGCATTCAAATCTAGAAAAAAATTTGGATTATAATTATTATTTCTTTTTTTTAGGTCAGCCCAAGCATGGGCGCGTGTACAGGCACAGTTATGTACTTATTATACTTCAAAATAATAATAATAATAAAAATAATAGAGAAAAAAAAGAAAGAAAACACATTTTTCGATCTACTACCGTGTGCCACAGTGGGCACAGTCCCAACCGACTGCCCCCCACTGTGTAGACGGACTACTATAACTTGGGCAACGGAAAACTATATACTCCTTTAAATTAACAGATAAATCAGTTTAGGAATGAAACTCTCATTTAGAACAGTAGTAAGACTCTTCGTTAAGCATGTTGTAATAAAGTGGTTATAAAGTCTATATAAGTAAACCGTGATTTCCTTCCGTGCCTGTACGTCTGAGCGGCACGTCCGATTCGTTCCCGTTGGCAGAGCATGTCAGTTAAATGGGGTTAGGGTTCGATTTCCACGCAGCCTGTCGTTCATATAAAAAAAAACACATCTTTTGTTTTTGTTTTTTTTTTTTCTTCGTTTACAGAGAATAAAACTAAAAACATCTCTAAAACACCAACTTTGAAATGCAGTAACATACAAGCCTGAAAATGTACAGTGTAAAGTGTCTCTAACAGGACGAGATATATATATATATATATATATATATATATATATATATATATATATATATATATATATATATATATATATATGCCTCTGTTGTACAGACGACGTGTTTACTGGCCTTGAATGAACATAGTGCTTTACTCTCAGAGGAACAGCTATTGTAGGTATAAGTGTTTTACTGGGACCCTGTTCTAAACCTGGATGTGCATGCTAATGTGGGGGGAGGGGGGTGGATGGGTGAAGAAGAGCAAGAGTGCATTCGGACATCACGTGAAAAGACACCATGGCATTCCTCTGGAAGCTTGGATTGGTCCAGTACCTAAAAAAAAAAAAAAAAAAAAAAAAAAAAAAAAAAAGAAGGATATCTATGGTGACCAGCAATGTGGGGGTGTGGTCATTGGTGAAAGGCAATGAGAGAAAAAAATATTATATATATATATATATATATATATATATATATATATATATATATATATATATATATATATATATATATATATATATATATATATATATATATATATATATTAAATCTATCCAGCACAATCACGACAACTGTTCACTGTCAAAAACGAAGTTAACAAGGTCCGTAACCGCGGTGAGGTCGTCCTCCTCTTCCTCGTCTTCGTCCTGAGCTGTGGGCCTCCGAGGAGCCAGGCCGTTGTGCCTTCCGTGAGGGGTCCCGCCGTTTCTGCCTGTGTGCTTTGGCAACAAACCCTCCGTGGGGCCTCTGGGGGGCGCCCTAGCAGGCAGCTGGCTGAAGTCTGTAACTGTGCCGCCCCGCTTTCCGTGTGCGTTGCGCATCTGCCTTCGCTCCACCAACACCTCCTCCTCCTCCTCGTCTTCACCCTCTTCCTCCTCCTCGTCTTCCTCGTCCGTCTCTATGCGGTTCAGCCTCTTTCTGACTGGCCGCTCCTCCTCGTCTGACTCTTCGCTCTCTCCTCCTTCATCGTCCTCCACCTCCTTATCCTCGTCCTCGCTCGAACTCCTCTGCCGCTTCAGTTTCAGCTCTCTGTGCCTCTGTTTGGAGTCCTCTCTGGTCGACTCCCTCTGCCTGCCCTTAGGCCTCCTCTCAGAGTCCTCCTCCGGCTCAGAGTCCTTGGACAGGACGGACGCTAGAAAAACAAAAGGGAATCATTTATTATCGTCGCTGTCCGAAGAAAAACCTCAATTTGTACATTGTGTATGAGTTTAATGATGAATGGACCAATAGAAATGCTTCAAAACAGCTTGGAAAATCTTCTGGTTCCATTGACTTACATTGAAAGTAAAGACAGTTTTTTGGCCTCTCTTGTAAAATTACTTGTTTTTTATTGGACCGCAATATATATATTTAGGGGGGCATTTCCCTCTAGATTTTGTCTTTTAGATAGATAGATAGATAGATAGATAGATAGATAGATAGATAGATAGATAGAAAGATAGATAGAAAGAATAGACACAGATAGATAGATAGATAGATAGATAGATAGATAGATAGATAGATAGATAGATAGATAGAATAGACACATAGATAGATAGATAGATAGATAGATAGATAGATAGATAGAATAGACACATAGATAGACAGATAGAGATAGATAGATAGATAGATAGATAGATGTACGATGGAGCTCACTGATAGGTACGGTGGAGCTCACTGAGAGGTACGGTGGAGCTCACTGATAGGTACGGTGGAGCTCACTGATAGGTACGGTGGAGCTCACTGAGAGGTACGGTGGAGCTCACTGATAGGTACGGTGGAGCTCACTGAGAGGTACGGTGGAGCTCACTGATAGGTACGGTGGAGCTCACTGATAGGTACGGTGGAGCTCACTGATAGGTACGGTGGAGCTCACTGAGAGGTACGATGGAGCTCACTGAGAGGTACGGTGGAGCTCACTGAGAGGTACGGTGGAGCTCACTGAGAGGTACGGTGGAGCTCACTGATAGGTACGATGGAGCTCACTGATAGGTACGGTGGAGCTCACTGATAGGTACGATGGAGCTCACTGATAGGTACGATGGAGCTCACTGATAGGTACGGTGGAGCTCACTGATAGGTACGATGGAGCTCACTGATAGGTACGATGGAGCTCACTGATAGGTACGGTGGAGCTCACTGATAGGTACGATGGAGCTCACTGATAGGTACGGTGGAGCTCACTGATAGGTACGATGGAGCTCACTGATAGGTACGGTGGAGCTCACTGATAGGTACGATGGAGCTCACTGATAGGTACGATGGAGCTCACTGATAGGTACGGTGGAGCTCACTGATAGGTACGATGGAGCTCACTGATAGGTACGATGGAGCTCACTGAGAGGTACGATGGAGCTCACTGATAGGTACGGTGGAGCTCACTGAGAGGTACGATGGAGCTCACTGATAGGTACGGTGGAGCTCACTGATAGGTACGGTGGAGCTCACTGATAGGTACGGTGGAGCTCACTGATAGGTACGGTGGAGCTCACTGATAGGTACGGTGGAGCTCACTGATAGGTACGATGGAGCTCACTGATAGGTACGGTGGAGCTCACTGATAGGTACGGTGGAGCTCACTGATAGGTACGGTGGAGCTCACTGATAGGTACGGTGGAGCTCACTGATAGGTACGGTGGAGCTCACTGATAGGTACGGTGGAGCTCACTGATAGGTACGGTGGAGCTCACTGATAGAAAGAGTTGAAAAGTGAAAGCCAGAGTGCTGCTATGATAATTAAACACCATGTTCAAGTTTATTTAGTAGAATATATTTATATAAATGTAATGAAATACCACAATCACTGTCATTAATCACGCCTGCTCTCAGTTTGCTGCCCTACAAGCTGCTCTCTGTGAGTCTGCAGCACCGTTTAGCTTTTATACACTCATAGGTGGACTGACTGTTGGAGCTGGACAGCTGGCGGCGGCGCCGATGAGCAGCCTTCTGTCTGGAGGCTTTGCGTGACCCCTCAGACTCGGACGTCTCGCAGTAGTTGATGTGCGCGCTCTGACTCCGCCGTGACCTCCGTCTCCTCATGTCCACGTCGCTGTCACTAAACTCACTGGAGCCCTCCGTTTCTGCAGGAGGAAGAGAAGGAGATAGAGAAGACCCTGAGCTTACTGCTGTCTGTGTGCCACAAAATGTTCAGTGCTCCACTAACCTTCCATATGAAAGTAATGTAATTTGATTACTTTCCATATTTGGTTAGTTTTAGATTAGTTAACGCTTAACTGATAATAATACTGGGTTGTTTAGGAGAAGTTTGGAAAGGGTTAAATAAACACACTGACGTATGTAAAAGCTCTACTTACTGTATTAATACTGTTTAATATTTAATAATAAAGTGTAAAAGCACTACTTACTGTATTAATACTGTTTAATATTTAATAATAAAGTGTAAAAGCACTACTTACTCTATTAATACTGTTTAATATTTAATAATAAAGTGTAAAAGCACTACTTACTCTATTAATACTGTTTAATATTTAATAAAAAAGTGTGAAAAGCACTACTTACTCTATTAATACTGTTTAATATTTAATAATAAAGTGTAAAAGCACTACTTACTCTATTAATACTGATTAATATTTAATAATAAAGTGTAAAAGCACTACTTACTCTATTAATACTGATTAATATTTAATAATAAAGTGTAAAAGCACTACTTACTCTATTAATACTGTTTAATATTTAATAATAAAGTGTAAAAGCACTACTTACTGTATTAATACTGTTTAATATTTAATAATAAAGTGTAAAAGCACTACTTACTCTATTAATACTGTTTAATATTTAATAATAAAGTGTAAAAGCACTACTTACTCTATTAATACTGTTTAATATTTAATAATAAAGTGTAAAAGCACTACTTACTCTATTAATACTGATTAATATTTAATAATAAAGTGTAAAAGCACTACTTACTCTATTAATACTGTTTAATATTTAATAATAAAGTGTAAAAGCACTACTTACTCTATTAATACTGTTTAATATTTAATAATAAAGTGTAAAAGCACTACTTACTCTATTAATACTGTTTAATATTTAATAATAAAGTGTAAAAGCACTACTTACTCTATTAATACTGATTAATATTTAATAATAAAGCGTAAAAGCACTACTTACTCTATTAATACTGTTTATTATTTAATAATAAAGTGTAAAAGCACTACTTACTTTATTAATACTGTTTAATATTTAATAATAAAGTGTAAAAGCACTACTTACTCTATTAATACTGTTTAATATTTAATAATAAAGTGTTTTGCTGAGTATATAAAAGCTTCCTGTCTGTAAAAGTAGCTTTTAATATATAATAACGCCCCCTGGTGACTAAAACCTGCCCATTACTGTATACGGACGAGTGACAGATTAAAGGAGCTCCACTTACAGACTGTAGTTCATCTGATTCTCTGTATACTTTATTACTCTGTTCTTTAATGATCAGGACCCCCACAGGACCACCACAGAGCAGGTACTATTTGGGCGGTGTATCCTTCTCAGCACTACTGTGACACTGATGTAGTGGTGGTGTGTTAGTGTGTGTTGTACTGGTGTGAGTGGATCAGACATAGTGCTGCTGGAGTAAAATTAAATGTATTATTAAAGGGCCTAAAACTTTTGAAGAGTAATAAAATGTGTGTGTGTTGTATATATATATATATATATATATATATATATATATATATATATATATATATATATATATATATATATATATATATATATTAGAGATGGACCGATCTGCGTTTTTGAGGCTGATTCCGATCACCAATCACCTTGCAGCACGATCAGCTGATAGCCGATACCGATCGAGGGCGGGGCTATATGCCACGGCAGGCTACATGTAGTTATTAGCACAAGCAAGTCATGAAACATGATCTAAACTGATTTATTACCATTTTTAACGAGCTCATATGAAACAGTATAATATTTTTAACTAAATTAACAGTAAATAAACAAAGTAAATCAAACAAATATCCCCAAATACTGCAATCATTACATTTAGACCCTTAACTTAAAACTAAAAAAGCTAATTAAATAAATGCAGTAAAATCTGCAGTCATTAAACTCAGACTCTGTTATTTTAAACTAAATCTGTAATCATTAAATGTAGAATATTGAATTGTAGCTGCTGTTCTGTTGGTACCGGTCAGATCTGGTCTGTAGGTGTTCTGGGTTATTAGTTTGTGTTAGCTGTGTGTTCTAGCTCTGCTGTTTACTGATACTCACTGTATTCAGTTGTGTGCAGTGCTGTATCAGATTAGTAGTTAAATATCTTTGTCTTTCTTTTCCCACAAAGCACAGCAATATTACACATTTAAAAAACGTCCTGGATGAGTCTGAGTCACATACGGTAACAAACTAGCAGATATACACGTTTTTTGTCAGTACATGCCGTGAACGCGAACTGTTCTTTCAAGGCCGCTGCTTTAGTCTGTAGAAAATGAAAGAGTATGTATTTCCTCCTAGTGGTTCAGATAGGAATTGCAGGGAGGGGGTTTCAACGAAACGCTAGCTGGAAATACAGAAATTAAGCTCATTTGTTTACTGCTATCGATCAGCTCTGGGGATCGATACCGATACATAGCCGATCAATCTTTTCATCTCTAATATATATATATATATAATTAGCTGACTTCTGAATGAATACTTTCAGTGGATTTACACAGCAGCGTATTCTCCACTGTATCAATAACGCCTTTTCTTTTCTACAGCAGTACATAACAAACCATCTGGTTTCTTCATGGTTTATCATTATAGGCATATAATAACTATTGATAAACATAAAAGGCTTTTGGTCGTATTCACTCATCCAGCCTATTCACCACAACAGTATACAAAGCCAGTACAAACCCATCTCCTCCTCCTCCTCTGAATCCAGGAGCTCCTCCTCCTCTGAAGAGCCTCTCTGCCGCCTGGTTGATCGCTTTGTGCTTCTCTTGGGTCTTCGGTTCCTGATGTTCTTGGCGGTCCTCCTGGTTGAGGGCAGACGGCCTGGGCCGCTCGCGGTGCTGCCCCAGTCGCTCCCGTCCCACGAGCCAGCATCAGCTTCACTGGCTGCGTCATCACCCGATACCACAAAGTCTTCCTCTTCCATGCTGGAAAACAGAACAGACACAAGTTGAATCACTGATTTTGTACACGGTATTAACTGATCATTGATGCGTTATTCAAAAGTGTCCACAGTCTTTTAACCCTCTACGACTATTCACTGAAGTCCTGTAGAGACCATATTCTACATTCTTCTACTGCTAATATTAATAATGAGTGGTTTTATGTGTCAAAAAGACTTAAACATACCATAAATACCCATCTTAAAGGGCCCATATCCTACGTTTTTCCTTAGGTTCCTTTATTACACTGGTGAGGGGACATGAACCAAAAACATAGCTACAATTGAGTGGGGACCGGGACTGACTCTAAAATGTGGACAACAGGGGGACCTGCATGACTAGAACCACTGCCTTATAATAAAAATATAATAAAAATAAAAAAATAAAAAACTGTACCTTTAAAATTGATGTATGAAATTAACTGAATGGTATGTTTTGACCAGGGGTCTGTCTCAAACCCTAGTGAGTGTCTAAGTAGGCTGTCTAGGTAGGGAGCTGTTTAAGTAGCAGCGTTCTCTCCTCATCTCTCCTCATAAAACAGATTACTGAGACGCTCTAGTTAGAGAGAGACTGCGTCACGGCTTGTTCCCGCCCACTGCATCACGCCACCGGTGGTTTAGTTGGTTGCTAAGCTACCGGCCGGCATCAAAAACAATAGCCTGAGACTTAAAAATCCACTAGCATAAATGCTAATGTCTGGAGTATAAATTGTAAATGGTGAAGGACTCGTTACAGAGTTGATAATAAAATACTGTTTTGTGTGATTATATGACCAGAAACACATTAAAACTCCAGAGAATCAAAATAACTCACATTTTAAAACCACTTCACTGCTCCTAGATTAGCCTGCGGTGCATCATGGGATTGTCTTAGCGGCTGAGGAAGCGTTTGATGCTTCTTTAAAATCAGGTCTAAGTAAGGTTCCTCAGTAGACAGCATGTTTAAGGTATGTAAGAATTGGGACAGTCTACATGTCGGGAGCGCATACTATGACTTAAACTGCTGCCTATGTAGGAGCTCACTAGGATTTGAGACACACCCATAATGTCCCCAAGTTTGAGCGGTCCTCAGGAATGTCCCCATTTTATTTAACTGTGAAATAAAAAATATTTAGGTCCTAATAAAGGCCTCTGGCGTTGTGCTTGTTTTGGCCAGCAGAGGGGGCTGCTACTATTCACTGACAGCTCCTACCACTTGCTGGCCTAGCTTTAAAGAATAGTGCTAAGGAAAACTCCACCAGAGGCTAGCAGTGGGTCAAGCGAGTCCACAACATCATTGCAAACGTTTTACCTTATAAGTCAGCCTTCGTCATAGTTTATTACAAAAATCTAAATATATGAAATTAGAACTGAGCACTCTTTTTAAATTAATTTTAAACACAAACAGCAATCCAGGCTGAAAACGCAGAACTGTAAACTGCTGCAGGGTGAATGGGCGCTCATGTGTAAGTATGCTTGTGACAGCACAACCACAACAAACTGAATTTTCATATACGGACCCTGTGGACGGAGGAGTGAACGGTGCGCTCTGAAACTTTAACCACGTACACAGAGCATCAGCCTCTTCTATGTTGAAAAGAAATAGAGGAAAGGCTGCTTTCGAGTAATATGGGCCCTTTAATGTGCTGCTACCCCCGAAGTGAGTTCTCCAGAAGACTGACCTGTCGCTAAGCTGAAACTCATCCTCGGTCTCCTCGTCCTCCAGAGTGCTGTCGCTGTCCAGGTCGTTCAGTCGCCGGCGGCGTTTCCTCTTACGGGGAGCGGAAGCTTTAGGGGGCCGTCGGTTCTCTTTGTCGCCCTCTTTCTCCTTCTGGCCTGTGATGGTGGCCATATCCTTTCCATGAGCCACAGCTGCAGGAGATCATGCAGAAAATATTATTCTTTATTTTAAAGCGCAAACAAAACTGCAATACCAGAATATTTGGGGGACAGTAGAGTTACGTGTACACAAATATTTATTTTTATATATATATATATATATATATATATATATATATATATATATATATATATATATATATATATATATATATATATATATATACACACACACATACAGACAGTTCTACAGACAACTATTAACACACAGTGGAGAGGAACCAAACGTCTGACCTCTAAAAACTCATAAAATGGTTATGAATTTATGAATATGATGATTTTAAGATATATAATTATATATAAGTAAGTTATAACAAAGATTTGGCCTAAAACTAATTCAAACCTATTCAGGCTGGAGAGGTGCTTACAAGAAATAATCTACAATCAGCCCCATATTTCAGCCCAAACCCACTCGGAATACCTTTTGTTCGCAGCTCAAGCACTGAAAGTACTGATACCGAGCATGTAATGGGCTGGAGAATAGGGACCCAGTCTTGTCACAGGTTCGATTCCCCTGATCAACAAGACATAACTGAAATGCCCTTGAGCAAGACACCAAACCCCCAACTGCTCCTCAGGGACTGTGGGTACGGCTCACTGCCCTTAGTGTGTATGTTCACTAGTGTGTGTGTTTATATATGTTGGTGTTTCACTGCCCCCTAATGTATATGTTCACTAGTGTGGGTGTATATATGGGTGTTTCACTGCCCCTGGTGTGTGTGTGTGTGTGTATGTTCAATAGTGTGTTTCTGTATATGTGGGTGTTTCACTGCCCCCTAGTGTGTATGTTCACTAGTGTGTGTGGGTTTATGTGGGTGTTTCACTGCCCCTAGTGTGTATGTTCACTAGTGTGTGTGTGTGTGTGTGTATATATATATGGGGCTTCACTGCCCCCTAGTGTGTATGTTCACTAGTGTGCGTATATGTGGGTGTTTCACTGCCCCTAGTATGTATGTTCATTAGTGTGTGTGTGTATGTGTGTGTGTGTGTGTGTGTGTATATGGGTGTTTCACTGCCCCCTAGTGTGTATGTTCAATAGTGTGTGTGTGTATATATGGGTGTATTACTGCCCCAAGTGTGTATGTTCACTAGTGTCTGTGTGTTTATATGGGTGTTTCACTGCCCCTATTGTGTATGTTTACTAGTGTGTGAATATATATATATATGGGTGTTTCACTGCCCCCTAATGTGTATGTTCAGTAGTGTCTGTGTGTTTATGTGGGTGTTTCACTGCCCCCTAGTGTGTATGTTCAATAGTGTGTGTGTGTGTGTGTGTATATATATATATATATATATATATGGGTGTTTCACTGCCCCCTAGTGTGTATATTCACTAGTGTCTGTGTGTGTTTATGTGGGTGTTTCACTGCCCCCTAGTGTGTATGTTCAATAGTGTGTGTGTGTGTGTATATATATATATATATATATATATATATATGGGTGTTTCACTGCCCCCTAGTGTGTAGGTTTACTAGTGTGTGTGTGTGTTTATGTGGGTGTTTCACTGCCCCCTAGTGTGTAGGTTTATTAGTGTGTGTGTGTATATATATATATATATATATATATATATATATATATATATATATATATATATATATATATATATATGGGTGTTTCACTGCCCCCTAGTGTGTATATTCACTAGTGCGTGTGTATGTGGGTGTTTCACATATTGTGACATCATTTATCAAAACAATAATAAGTCAGCAAATACAGAAAGACACGGAAGCAAATTTTCCCACCTCCTCCCTCTGAACTCTGTATGTCCTCCTCTATCGCTTCATCGATGGCTTCGTCAAAGTCATCAAACCTGACAGGTGAAAACTACGGTCAATATAACGAACACAGGTGACATATTTAATATATTTGTGACGTAAAGATGCAGAGCACCTGTAACTGATAGACTTCCGCTTCCTCGTTGATCTTCTCTCCAGGTTCTTATTCTTTTTTGCATCTTTCTTCTTCTCCGGCTTTTTATCCTCTGCATCAGCATCCTGAGAGAAAGACATGAGCTTAGAATCGAAATGACTAACAACTTGCAGGCAAAGCCAGATTAGAACAACTACATGTACATAAACATCAATGTAGTGAAATATAACAAGTATTTCTTGAAGTTACTGATATATGGCTTAGAAGATCATCAGGTCAGTATTAGCTCTACATGTAACTATTTCAGGAGCATCTAAGCCTCACTCATCTTCTCCACAAGGGGGTGCTATTAGTGCTATGTACATCTATACATCTACCAACCACAGCAGTAAACCCACCTCCTCGTATCTACACTCAGTGTCCACTGACCATATAGGAGCTACACTTACAGACTGTAACACAGCAGCACTGCTGTGTCTGATCCACTTGCACCAGCACAACACACACTAACACACCACCACCACAACGTCAGTGTGACTGAAGTGCTGGGAATGACCCACCACTCTAATAGTAGCTGCTCTGTGGTGGTCCTGTGGGGGTTGTGATCATTAAAGAACAGAGTAATAAAGTATACAGAGAATCAGATGAACTACAGTTTGGAAGTGGAGCTCCTGTATGGTCAGTGGAGCTGATACAGTGGACAGTGAGTGGAGGTCCTGTATGGTCAGTGGAGCTGATACAGTGGACAGTGAGTGGAGGTCCTGTATGGTCAGTGGAGCTGATACAGTGGACAGTGAGTGGAGGTCCTGTATGGTCAGTGGAGCTGATACAGTGGACAGTGAGTGGAGGTCCTGTATGGTCAGTGGAGCTGATACAGTGGACAGTGAGTGGAGGTCCTGTATGGTCAGTGGAGCTGATACAGTGGACAGTGAGTGGAGGTCCTGTATGGTCAGTGGAGCTGATACAGTGGACAGTGAGTGGAGCTCCTGTATGGTCAGTGGAGCTGATACAGTGGACAGATAAAAGGAGGTGTACTGAGTGTTATGGCTGATTGTTGCTGGTGTGGCTGTAAAATCTTGTTTCTGTTGTTTTCCACTTTCAGATGGTCTGAAATCAGCGGCTGTCCTTCAGCTGCGTCACAGTACTGTTTACACACACATACACAATTTATATGGACTTACTGGATTGGGTATGATGTTCTCGACACTGATGCCCACATAAACCAGACGTTCACGCCTACAGATCAACACATTAGATCAACACATCAGATCAACACATCAGTGGAACAGTTTAGGTCCAGCAAACCAGAAACATGATCATGCAATGCCTTTAAGTATAAGTACTAATTTTGTACACGTGAACTGCAAACCTGTTTATGGTATTTTAAATGATGATGATTTACATTCTTCTTGTATTTTTTGAAGTCCATCTGAGTTTATATACAAAAATCTATCTATCTATCTATCTATCTATCTATCTATCTATCTATCTATCTATCTATCTATCTATCTATCTATCTATCTATCCAACCATATATCTATCAATCTATCCAACCATCTACCTATCTATCTATCATTCCATCCAACAATCTACCTATCTATCCATCTATCTATAAAACCATCTATCTATTCATCTATGTATCCAACCATCTATCAATGTATCCATCCATCTATCTACCTACCTACCTATCTATCATTTCATTTGTCCATCTATGTATCCAATCATCTATTTATCCATCTATCAATCCAACCATCTATGTATCCAACCATTTATCTATCTATCTAGTGTAAATCTCTCCATTAATCTATCCAACAATCTATCTATTTATCTACATACCTACCTATCTATCCAGCTGTCCATCTATCTATCTATCTATCTATCTATCTATCTATCTATATATATATATATATATATATATATATATATATATATATATATATATATATATATATATATATATATAATGTATCTATCATCTGAGAAAATCTATCTGTCCATCTCTCCATCTATCATCAATCAATCCATCTATAAATAATCATTCTACAAAATTATCTATCCAACTATCTGTAATCTGTCAGTCTATGATCTGTCGATCTATCTAACCATCTATTATCTACTGAGAGAAAACATGCTCCTATCCCAAAGGGGTGGTCATCTTACTCCTTTGTCTCAATGGAAATTGCTCCTTCTATGCCAACCTGAGGTGGTCACCTCCCTTCTCTGTTTGTATGACCCTTTGCATGCCAGCCATGAGAAGACAGTCAGCCCCCTAAGGTGGCTGGACCGGCAACACACCGATGACCTAAGCTGTGGCCGTCAACGTGACTGCTTTCAGACTGACTGTGTTCGACTGAGCTGTACTCATACATTTCTCTGTGTGTGTCAATAAACTCAAGTCTCTCCAGTCTCCTGAATCTGACTCCTGAAGGCAGAATTTCTAACACTATCCAACTATTTATTTACTATCGATCCATTTGTTTATACATTTAATCATCGAACAGTCAATTAATCTACATATCTGTCCAACTCACTCACTCAGATGGATCCACAAAGTGGAGCTATTAGCACTAAATATGGTTGAGAGTGGTGCTTCACATCAATGACACTCTGTGACCTTGTTTAAAAGCGTAATGCTCACACAGCCAGTTTCAAACCTTCCAAACATTTGTTTCATCATATGGCTTTATCTTTTTGAGGACATCAAAGAGGTGAAGCAAAGTCTGTAGGTTGTGTGGATGCAGAGTGTGGAGCCCCCGTACCTCCTCTCAGCTCGTTCTCGTTTCTTCAAAGCCGTGTCCAGATTCAGCAGCTGCTCCTCCAGCTTCTCACACAGTAGCTTCTGAACACGACGAAACACAGCCAGTCAAACATCACAAGCATCAGACTCTGTTTACATCCACTTCGAGAAACTTTGGCTAAATCCTAGAAGGGTAACAGACTCACATGCTGACACGGAGGACAGAACCACTCGCCATCAGGTATGATCATCAGAGGAGGCCTCAGGCAGGCAGTGTGGTAGCCACTGTCACACAGGTCACACAGGAGGATCTATAAAAGAAACACAATCATAGGTAAAATACTAGGACAGGTCAAGATCACAAGAAGCCCAGATCTGATAAACCCTACATATACACTAAACCCTAACTCCTACAAATACCCTAAACCCTAACCCTTACATTTACACTAAACACTAACCCCTACATCTACACTAAACCCTAACTCGTACATTTACACGAAACCCTAACCCCTACAATTACCCTATACCCTAACCCCTACATTTACACTAAATACTAACCCCTACATTTACACTAAATACTAACCCCTACATTTACACTAAACCCTAACCCCTAGATTTACACTAAACCCTAACCCCTACATTTACACTAAACACTAACCCCTACATTTACACTAAACCCTAACTCCTACATTTACACTAAACACTAACCTCTACATTTACACTAAACACTAACCCCTACATTTACACTAAACACTAACCCCTACATTAACACTAAACACTAACTCCTACAAATACCCTAAACCCTAACCCTTACATTTACACTAAACACTAACCCCTACATCTACACTAAACCCTAACACCTACATTTACACTAAACACTAACCCCTACATCTACACTAAACCCTAACCCCTACATTTACACTAAACCCTAACCCCTACATTTACACTAAACACTAACCCCTACATCTACACTGAACCCTAACCCCTACATTTACACTAAACACTAACTCCTACATTTACACTAAACCCTAACCCCTACATTTACACTAAACACTAACCCCTACATCTACACTAAACCCTAACCCCTACATCTACACTAAACCCTAACCCCTACATTTACACTAAACACTAACCCCTACATTTACACTAAACACTAACCTCTACATTTACACTAAACCCTAACTCGTACATTTACACTAAACCCTAACCCCTACATCTACACTAAACACTAACCCCTACATTTACACTAAACCCTAACCCCTACATTTACACTAAACCCTAACTCGTACATTTACACTAAACCCTAACTCCTACATTTACACTAAACACTAACCCCTACATTTACACTAAACACTAACCCCTACATTTACACTAAACACTAACCCCTACATCTACACTAAACCCTAACCCCTACATCTACACTAAACCCTAACCCCTACATTTACACTAAACACTAACCCCTACATTTACACTAAACACTAACCTCTACATTTACACTAAACCCTAACTCGTACATTTACACTAAACCCTAACCCCTACATCTACACTAAATACTAACCCCTACATTTACACTAAATACTAACCCCTACATTTACACTAAACACTAACCCCTACATTTACACTAAACCCTAACTCCTACATTTACACTAAACACTAACCTCTACATTTACACTAAACACTAACCCCTACATTTACACTAAACACTAACCCCTACATTAACACTAAACACTAACTCCTACAAATACCCTAAACCCTAACCCTTACATTTACACTAAACACTAACCCCTACATCTACACTAAACCCTAACTCGTACATTTACACGAAACCCTAACCCCTACAATTACCCTATACCCTAACCCCTACATTTACACTAAATACTAACCCCTACATTTACACTAAACCCTAACCCCTACATTTACACTAAACACTAACCCCTACATTTACACTAAACACTAACCCCTACATTTACACTAAACCCTAACCCCTACATTTACACTAAACCCTAACCCCTACATTTACACTAAACACTAACCCCTACATCTACACTAAACCCTAACCCCTACATTTACACTAAACACTAACTCCTACATTTACACTAAACCCTAACCCCTACATTTACCCTAAACACTAACCCCTACATCTACACTAAACCCTAACCCCTACATCTACACTAAACACTAACCCCTACATTTACACTAAACACTAACCCCTACATTTACACTAAACACTAACCTCTACATTTACACTAAACCCTAACTCGTACATTTACACTAAACCCTAACCCCTACATCTACACTAAACACTAACCCCTACATTTACACTAAACCCTAACCCCTACATTTACACTAAACCCTAACTCGTACATTTACACTAAACCCTAACCCCTACATCTACACTAAACACTAACCCCTACATTTACACTAAACCCTAACCCCTACATTTACACTAAACCCTAACCCCTACATTTACACTAAACCCTAACCCCTACATTTACACTAAACCCTAACCCCTACATTTACACTAAACACTAACCCCTACATTAACACTAAACACTAACTCCTACATTTACACTAAACACTAACCCCTACATCTACACTAAACACTAACTCCTACATCTACACTAAACACTAACCCCTACATTAACACTAAACACTAACTCCTATATTTACACTAAACACTAACTCCTACATTTACACTAAATACTAACCCCTACATTAACACTAAACACTAACTCCTACATTTACACTAAACACTAACCCCTACATTTACACTAAACCCTAACTCGTACATTTACACTAAACCCTAACCCCTACATCTACACTAAACACTAACCCCTACATTTACACTAAACCCTAACCCCTACATTTACACTAAACCCTAACCTCTACATTTACACTAAACCCTAACTCGTACATTTACACTAAACCATAACCCCTACATCTACACTAAACCCTAACCCCTACATTTACACTAAACCCTAACCCCTACATTTACACTAAACCCTAACCCCTACATCTACACTAAACACTAACCCCTACATTTACACTAAACCCTAACCCCCACATTTACACTAAACCCTAACCCCTACATTTACACTAAACACTAACCCCTACATTTACACTAAACAATAACCCCTACATTTACACTAAACACTAACTCCTACATTTACACTAAACACTAACCCCTACATTTACACTAAACACTAACTCCTACATTTACACTAAACACTAACCCCTACATCTACACTAAACACTAACCCCTACATCTACACTAAACACTAACTCCTACATTTACACTAAACACTAACCCCTACATTAACACTAAACACTAACTCCTACATTTACACTAAACCCTAACCCCTACATTTACACTAAACCCTAACCCCTACATCTACACTAAACACTAACCCGTACATTTACACTAAACCTTAACCCCTACATTAACACTAAACACTAACTCCTACATTTACACTAAACACTAACCCCTACATCTACACTAAACCCTAACCCCTACATTTACACTAAACACTAACCCCTACATCTACACTAAACACTAACCCCTACATTAACACTAAACACTAACCCCTACATTTACACTAAACCCTAACCCCTACATTTACACTAAACCCTAACCCCTACATCTACACTAAACACTAACTCCTACATTAACACTAAACCCTAACTCCTACACTTACACTAAACACTAACCCCTACATCTACACTAAACACTAACCCCTACATTTACAGTAAACCCTAACTCCTACATCTACACTAAACACTAACCCCTACATTTACACTAAACCCTAACCCCTACATTTACACTAAACACTAACCCCTACATCTACACTAAACACTAACTCCTACATTTACACTAAACCCTAACCCCTAAATTTACACTAAACTCTAACTCCTACATTTACACTAAACACTAACTCCTACATTTACACTAAACACTAACTCCTACATTTACACTAAACACTAACCTCTACATTCACACTAAACACTAACCCCTACATTTACACTAAACACTAACTCCTACATATACACTAAACACTAACCCCTACATTTACACTAAACACTAACCCCTACATTTACACTAAACACTAACTCCTATATTTACACTAAACACTAACCCCTACATTTACACTAAACACTAACTCCTACATATACACTAAACACTAACCCCTACATTTACACTAAACACTAACCCCTACATTTACACTAAACACTAACTCCTATATTTACACTAAACACTAACCCCTACATTTACACTAAACCCTAACCCCTACATTTACACTAAACACTAACTCCTATATTTACACTAAACCCTAACTCCTACATTTACACTAAACACTAACTCCTACATTTACACTAAACACTAACTCCTATATTTACACTAAACCCTAACTCCTACATATACACTAAACACTAACCCCTACATTTACACTAAACCCTAACCCCTACATTTACACTAAACACTAACTCCTATATTTACACTAAACCCTAACTCCTACATTTACACTAAACACCAACCCCTACATTTACACTAAACCCTAACTCCTACATTTACACTAAACACTAACTCCTACATTTACACTAAACACTAACTCCTACATTTACACTAAACACTAACCCCTACATTTACACTAAACCCTAACTCCTACATTTACACTAAACACTAACTCCTACATTTACACTAAACACTAACTCCTACATTTACACTAAACACTAACCCCTACATTTACACTAAACACTAACCTCTACATTTACACTAAACCCTAACCCCTACATTTACACTAAACACTAACTCCTATATTTACACTAAACCCTAACTCCTACATTTACACTAAACACTAACCCCTACATTTACACAAAACACTAACTCCTACATTTACACAAAACACTAACTCCTACATTTACACTAAACCCTAAGTCCTACATTTACACTAAACCCTAACCCCTACATTTACACTAAACCCTAAGTCCTACATTTACACTAAACACTAACCTCTACATTTACACTAAACACTAACCCCTACATTTACACAAAACACTGACCCCTACATTTACACTAAACCCTAACCTCTACATTTACACTAAACCCCAACCCCTACATTTACACAAAACACTAACTCCTACATTTACACTAAACACTAACTCCTACATTTACACTAAACACTAACCCCTACATTTACACTAAACCCCCACCCCTACATTTTCGAGGGACTGAGGAATGAATAGGTTTGTGTCTCACCAGTTCAGGGTGGTTGGGGAGTCCACAGTGTTTACAGGCATCTTCAGGCGGAGCCTGTTCTGAGTGCTCTGATTCAGACTCCTCCTCTTTCTCCTCCTCCTTCTCAGACTTGCTCTCACCGACCACATCGGCCTGCAGAGCCGCTTCTGTTTTCACCTGTTTCTTTGGACGTGTTTTTGACCAGCGAGGCCGTCGGTGCCGCCGTTTACCCTGAAACAAGTATGAGCTGAATATTAGATTATAATATATAACTAAAGTATTACTCATGTAAACGTCTGACCTGGATTTGATAATCACGGCTCAATTACGATACGAAGATTTTTCATATCCAATTTTCTGCCAATTTAGCCATCGCCACGTTCCAAACCTCTAGCTAGATCCCAATTTCATGCGATTGGGAGACAAGACAATGAATTTGTAGGTTCCACCTACAAATAGGACCCTCCTGAACTCTTGGCAGTGGGGTTCGAATCTCTTACTAGAAATCATTATAACCAATTCCAACAATCTAAAAGCAATGCACCTGAATCACCTCCTTCAGATCAATACATGCATAGTAGACCATCTACAAGTCAAAAGTCTCAGGACACCTTTTTTAAAATTACATCTTCTCTGGTGCTGAACACACATCTGAAGGTGCATGTTGTTCAATGTGGTTGTTGTTGCAACTTTCTGTGTTGATAACGTTTGAACCACAAGAAATACTGCAAACCTGACTGCATCAATCAATTTCGGAGACAGTTCTGGTCTTCTATGATCTGCTACACGACCACCTTCTCATTGGAAAAACTTGCCCTTGATCTAATATGGCAGCTTTTAAGATGTTCAGGATCACCTGTTAATTGCTGGGGTATCCAGGTACATCATTTTCCCTTTCGTTTCTGAAATAAAAGGGTGTCCTGAGACTTTTGACTCCTTGCAGTATGCCATCACTATAGGAACCAAACCATATTCTTCTCATTTCTTTTACATAATTAAAATCTGCTATTTTTCAACAATCTACAATCTTGTTACATGCACTGTTATGAGATTTCCAAAGCCAATAGTTTAAAAGTCTGATCAATAAGTGTATTTTCACCACCAGATCTGATTAGAACAGATAAATAATCATACATACAATACAAAGTAACATGAATATCGTATTGTGAAAGAAGTAGATCTTCAGTGAGTGTAGATGGGACCATATTATTTATAGTATTAGAATATTTCAGTAGTGCTGCAGTTCCTAAACTCATCAAATCACTACCTGAGAGCCACCGGTCAGTGGTGTGCGCTAATCCTTCACTATAGTCACCAAGTGAACAGATTAGTGCTGGCGAGGGGGTCCTGTGTTATGCAGTGGGGGCTTTTTCCTGACATGATTTTGGTCCAGCTGCCTCCTCAGTTATCCTGAGTTATCCTGACTGACCACCTTTATTGAGTTCTAGCTCCTCCAGGCTCACTGAATGGTTCAACGCATATGAAAGTGATATGGTCACCAGACCACACATCTAAGGGAGGCACGCTAGATAGCACTCTTCTCCAACATCACACAAGCCCAACTGAGTGCAGGTCTTCAGGAAGGACGTTTCTCCAATAACGTCCTAGAGACTTTCTAGCATCTACGCAAGGTGCACTGAAGCTGTCCTCGTGACCTTTGGGTGTCCAGCACCTGACTAAGGCACGCTGAGCTGGCTCTTACTGCTCCTCTGATGGACTCTGATAAGTTTTCTTTCTTATGCTCTACCTTCAATGTTTGTAAATCTGATGCTTTTGTATTACGCTTGTGCTTGTTTTGCTATCCGTGTGGACCAGAGGAGGATGAGGTCCTCTATTTGAGTCTGGTTCCTCTTGAGGTTTCTTTCCCTTGCTCCGAGAGAGGGTCTCCTTACCACTGACTTGTTCACTGGGGGTGCAGATTTACTGTAAAGCTCCTTTGCGACAACATCTGTTGTAAAAGGTTCTAAGACACCTAGGGTCTGTCTCAAATCCTACTGAGCTCCTACATAGGCAGCATTTAACCTCATAGTATGCGCTCCCGACATGTAGACTGTCTCAATTCTTACATACCTTAAACATGCTGTCTACTGAGGAACCTTATTTAGACCTGATTTTAAAGAAGTATTGAACTCTTCCTCAGACACTAAGACAATCCCATGAAGCAACACAGGCTAATCTAGGAGCAGTGAAGTGGTTTTAAAATGTGAGTTATTTTGATTCTCTCTGGAGTTTTAATGTGTTTCTGGTCATATAATCACACAAAACAGTATTTTATTATCAACTCTGTAACGAGTCCTTCACCATTTACACTTTTATACTCGAGCCATTAGCATTTATGCTAGTGGATTTTTAAACCTCAGGCTATTGTTTTGGATGCTGGCTGGTAACTTAGCAACCAGCTAAACCACCGGTGGCGTGCTGCAGTGGGCGGGAACAAGCGGTGACGCAGTCTCTCTCTAACTAGAGCGTCTCAGTAATCTGTTTTATGAGGAGAGATGAGGAGAGAACACTGATACTTACACAGCTCCCTACCTAGACAGCCTACTTACACACTCACTAGGGTTTGAGACACACCCCTAATGTTTGGTTTCCTTTTCTTTGTCACTCATACATATATAAGAATTTTGGGAACACATATATTATATATCTGCATCTGTAAGGCATTACACAGCATGCATAATACCTTATAATATCTAACATAAGCCTATATACTTGCTTATAAGTAGATCTAATTGAATGCAGTGTATATGACTTTATAAGATCAGGCTATAATGCATTATAATCTTCACTCGTTTAAAAACTCTGTAAACATAAATACGGTGATGCATTGCAGCAGGTTTCTGGGATGCTTCCTCTATAACACTCAGACCCACCAGTCAAGGGCTGCCAACATAGAGAAACATATTTCATAAGCATGTTATAACATATATATAATATTATATATTATAATGCATTATGAAGCCTGACTTTACGAAGTCGGGTACTTTTGCTTTATTAAGTGTTTATAAAGTATAATTAATACTACTTAAAAGCAATTATATACACTTACACCTGATAATATAAGGTGATGTACATGCAATATAACATCTTATGAATGCATTTATAAAGCATTATGAATACTGTATCCATAGAAAGTGTTACTGAGAGTTTTTTTCAAATCTGTAATGTAAACATTTTTTAAAGTGGTGGCTTTTGGACCGTTACCCTTGCAGACTTGGCTGGTCCTTCCTTGTGACCGTCCCTCTTGAGCAGCCCTTTCTCCTCCTCGTGCTCTTCCACTTCCCGAGCCGCAGGGGGCGCTGCCTGTTTCCTCTCGTGCTTCCTGTCCTGAATCTCCGCCAGTTTCGGGCTGGGCTTGCAGATCCTCGCCGACCTCCGGAGTGACCGCCTGTTCCCGGCCTGTGAGTCCTCCCTTTCCCTCTCCAGCTGGAGCTCGGGGGTTCGCCTGTGCAGGGGAATCTTGATCTTCAGGCGGATGCCCTCCTTCTGCAGCTCCGACGACACCTCCTCGTCATCCTTGTTAGCCGCCCCGTCGCAGCGGACCCTGTTCTGGGCCTCCCCGGACTGAGCTTTGGTCTTAGTCTTCACTGACCTCCTTTTCCGGGAGCTTTTATGTCCTCTGTCCTCGCTTTCTTCCACGGCTTTAAGGCTACTCGTCATGCCGGCGTCCCCCGCGTCCGCGGTTTTAGCCGTCTTTCTTTCCGGCGAAGGCTCCTCTGCACCCACGTTTTCGATGGACGACGTGACCGTTTCCTGGGAATTCTTTCCTTGAGGCGAGGCTTGGTCAACCGAGTTTGACTTTATAACAGATTTCGGCTCATTGCTGTCCTTTGGAACGTCCTTAGGCTTCGTCAACACCGGTGGTAATGCCGCGTCCACCGCAGCTGCTTTTCCGTACGCGGGATCTTCGCTCTCGGCGTGCTCGAGCTTCAGTGTGGTGTCTGCAGTGACGTTGGAATTCTCAGCCATGAGGCTGGCTTTCCTCACGAGCACCGACTGCCTCGTGTTCTCTGGCGTCGCCTCGGCCTTGAACATCTTTCCGTCTCCGTTCAGGCCGTTCCTGTCTTTCGTGGGAGCGTCGTCGGGCTCGGGAAAGGCTCGCTTTCTCTCAATGGGGGCCATGATCACGCCAATGCCTACGTACTGTTCTCTTACCGTGTTTTTATTCACTTCAGCAGCCGCTGGCTTCTCGCAGACTCCCTCGCCGGCTGCTTTCTGCAGGCTTTCCGCAGCCGCGCAAGGAGCCACGGGCAAAATCCGACTTTCTCCCGCATGCTGCTCGTTCAGCGGCAGCACGGCGGGGTTGCGGACGATGATCCCGCCGATGCTGACGCTGCCGTTGTTGCTGATGTTGTTGTTGTTGTGGTTTATGTTGCCGTAGTGGCTGTTGTCGTAGTCGCCGCTCCGTTTCAGCTCCCTCTTCTTCAGGGGGATCTTGGCCTGCTGGTCGTTTCTGATGGCCCGCTCCACGTCCTCGGCCTTCCTGTCCTTGTAGGCCTCTGTCTTGCTCTGGAGCTCCTGCTTCACGGAGCCCGGAGCCATGACCACGGAGATGGCGTTCCAGTGCCTGGGAGAAGAATCCCTGGGCTCGTCCTTCACCAGGCTCTTAATGGTGCTCACCCTGTTGTCGATGACGAGAGGCTGCTCCGGCTTCGGCTTCTCCGTGCCAGCAGGCTTCCCGTCCAGCTCTTCTCTCTGCTCCTCTTTCAGTTTAGGGGGTCCGGGCGATCCCTCCTTTTTGATATTCGCGATCGTTGGCTCATTTTCTTCTTTAGGAGCTTCTTTGGGAGCCATGGTAACCTGCTTGCTTTCCTGCTCCGATGTGCTCTCCGCTTTTCCGGGTGTCTTCTTGCCTTTAACGTCACCTTAACGGAAACACAATTCACAATAGCTGGATTACTAACAGATACGGATACAAGAAAACTCAGTGCATGTCATAAAAATCGTGAACGGAGTCAATATAAGGCCGTTAACACTGGTTACCAGTAGTTACCAGTGGTTACCAGTGGTTACCAGTGTTACCAGTGGTTACCAGTGTTAATTTTTACAGTAAATTTTGATTTAGTTTTAGTCGTAGTCTTCTGACTAAAATTTTATTTAGTTTTAGTTTAGTCATCTAAATTGTTTTTAGCTTTAGTCTAGTTTTAGTCGACTAATTATCATAAGAATATAGTCTAGACCAGAGGTCACTAATAGGTGGACCGCAGTCCGGATCCAGACCCAGACGTTTTTATCACGTTATGTAGATTTTATTTAGTCTCGTTTTCGTCATGAAAAAAAAGTTTGTTGATGAAAACTATGACAAAAATAGTTAGTCAACGAAAATAACACTGGTTACAAATAGAGATCAGCGTTTTTGAGGCCGATTCCGATCGCCGATCACCTTTCAGCACGATCAGCCGATAGCCGATACCGATCGAGGGCGGGGCTATATGCCACAGCAGGGCTACATGTAGTTATTAGAGCAGGCAAGTCATGAAACTGGTCTAAACTGGTTTATTACCATTTTTAACGAGCTCATATGAAACAGTATAATATTCTAACTAAATTAGAAGTTGGTCTAAATTAGAAGTTGGTCTAAATTAGAAGTTGGTCTATGTGAGATTAAACCGCTTGATAAGCTCCAGAAGAGCCACATCTGAAAAGTATCTCTACTAGGAACAGCAGAGCGTGGATCCAGGTGGAACATTAAGCAGCAGAATGAACGTCTTCTACAGCCGAGAAGAGCTGCTTATCTAGAACTATAAACTCAATCACTCTGGCTGTGGTTCTTTAGCTCTCTGGCTGTTTCTGCTGCTGTTCTGTTGGTACCGGTCAGATCTGGTCTGTAGGTGTTCTGGGTTATTAGTTTTGTGTTAGCTGTGTGTGTTCTAGCTCTGCTGTTTACTGATACTCACTGTGTTCAGCTGTGTGGTGTCTCTGAAGTGTGTATCAGATTAGTGTGTTAAATGTCTTTGTCTTGGTTCCCGTTAGAGACGCTGATGTTACTAATTGTACAGATGTTATAAACTGTCCTGGATGAGTCTGAGTCTCATACGGTAACAAACTGTCAGACGGACGATGTTTTCTTTCCGTACATGCGGTGAACGATTAAACTGTTCTCGCGAGGCCGCTGCTTTAGTCAGTCTGTGGAAAACGTAAGGGTATGTATTTCCACCTAGTGGTTCAGATAGGAATTGCAGGGAGCTGGCCGGAGGGGGTTCTCCTCTTCCTAGATGAACCACTAGCTGTAAATACAGAAATTAGAAATTAAAAATCGATACCGATACATGGCCGATCGATCCTTCCATCTCTAGTTACAAACACAGATATGGTACTGAGCATGCAGGCTGTATGGGTTTGTATACCACTGGAGCACATCTCCTCATTCTTCTCCTTCTCCTTCTCTTCTGGGCTGCCATCCTGTTGCTCCTGGCCTATCAAGGGTGGGTCCAACTTGGCTTTAAGTCCTTCCAAAATATCCGCCAGGTCGTTCCTCGTCCTGCGTGAAGATAAAGCATACTGGTCATGACATAGGAGCCCTTAGAGGAGACATATGGAGATATAAAACTGACTAGAGTTATGAGGTGTGCTGGTATACTAATGCAAGACTTACTTACAGTTTCTGGGCTAATTAGTTGATTAATAATTATTAATAATTAGCTACATGGAGGTGTACAGGAAGGGTACAGTACTGTGTCAAAGCTTTAGGCACATGGGAACATTATTAAACTTAAAAAAGCTATTTATTCCATAATTTATGATTAAATATTAAACAGTATTAGTAGAGTAAGTAGTGATACACTTACTAATGAGATAAAGACTTTTAGACAATCAGCTTACGTGCCTAAGACTTTGGTACAGTAGTGTAGATCTCCAAGAACAGGGTTGGTGACAACTTGCAATTAGGGGTGTGCGATATCGTATCGTACACAATAATATCGCCAACATTTTTAATATGGTGAACGATATTATACCCTGAAATATCAATATCATAACACTCATCACTAATTATCACATCAGGTACTACTTTTACTGTTTTTAGAAAAAGAAACATTCACACTTTTCTCATTTCCCATTCTATATCTACTAGAGACAGATTTTATCTCCAGTATTATTCACTTTACTTCAGTCCTGGATATATGAAGATATCTGGAGTGCATTATTTAGTATCAGGACATTCTGGATCATTGACTTCTGTTACAATCTGATCAATTCTTGTATTTTTTATTATCTCAGTTAGGGGTGTGCCATATCATATCATATGCAATAATAAAATGTAATTTTCATTTTGTTGCAGTAGTGTATTCTTGTATTCTTGGCCAGAGAATAAAGCGAGTCAGAGAATAAAGCGGACCAGAGAATAAAGCAAATAAAAGAATAAAGAGAGTCAGAGAATAAAGCCAATAAAAGAATAAAGAGAGTCAGAGAATAAAGTGGACCAGAGAATAAAGCAAATAAAAGAATAAAGAGAGTCAGAGAATAAAGCCAATAAAAGAATAAAGAGAGTCAGAGAATAAAGCCAATAAAAGAATAGAGTCAGAGAATAAAGCCAATAAAAGAATAGTCAGAGAAAAAGCAAATAAAAGAATAAAGAGAGTCAGAGAAAAAAGCAAATAAAAGAATAAAGAGAGTCAGAGAAAAAAGCCAATAAAAGAATAGAGTCAGAGAAAAAGCAAATAAAAGAATAAAGAGAGTCAGAGAAAAAAGCAAATAAAAGAATAAAGAGAGTCAGAGAAAAAAGCCAATAAAAGAATAGTCAGAGAAAAAAGCAAATAAAAGAATAAAGAGAGTCAGAGAATAAAGCAAACAAGAGAATAAAGAGAGTCAGAGAAAAAAAGCAAATAAAAGAATAAAGAGAGTCAGAGAAAAAAGCAAATAAAAGAATAGAGTCAGAGAATAAAGCCAATAAAAGAATAGAGTCAGAGAAAAAGCAAATAAAAGAATAAAGAGAGTCAGAGAAAAAAGCAAATAAAAGAATAAAGAGAGTCAGAGAAAAAAGCCAATAAAAGAATAGAGTCAGAGAAAAAAGCAAATAAAAGAATAAAGAGAGTCAAAGAATAAAGCAAACAAGAGAATAAAGAGAGTCAGAGAAAAAAAGCAAATAAGAGAATAAAGAGTCAGAGAATAAAGCAAATATAACAATAAAGAGAGTCAGAGAATAAAGCTAATAAAAGAATAAAGAGAGTCAGAGAACAAAGCAAATAAAATAATAAAGAGAGTCAAAGAATAAGGCAAATATAACAATAAAGAGAGTCCGAGAAAAAAGCAAATAAAATAATAGAGTCAGAGAAAAAAGCAAATAAAAGAATAGAGTCAGAGAACAAAGCAAATAAAAGAATAAAGAGAGTCAGAGAAAAAAGCAAATAAAATAATAAAGAGAGTCAGAAAAAAAAAGCAAATAAGAGAATAAAGCGAGTCAGAGAATAAAGCGAGTTGGAAAATAAAGCGAGTCAGAGAATAAAGCGAGTTGGAAAATAAAGCGAGTCAGAGAATAAAGCAAATAAAAGAATAAATCGAGTCCGAGAGTAAAGTAAGTCAGAGAATAAAGTGAGCCCGAGAGTAAAGCGAGTCAGAGAGTAAAGCAAGTCAGAGAATAAAGCGAGTCAGAGAATAAAGCGAGTCAGAGAGTAAAGTGAGTCAGAGAGTAAAGCGAGTCAGAGAATAAAGCGAGTCAGAGAATAAAGCGAGTCAGAGAATAAAGCGAGTCAGAGAATAAAGCAAATAAAAGAATAAATCGAATCTGAGAGTAAAGTAAGTCAGAGAGTAAAGCGAGTCAGAGAGTAAAGCAAGTCAGAGAATAAAGCGAGTCAGAGAGTAAAGTGAGTCAGAGAGTAAAGTGAGTCAGAGAGTAAAGCGAGTCAGAGAATAAAGCGAGTCAGAGAATAAAGCAAATAAAAGAATAAATCGAATCTGAGAGTAAAGTAAGTCAGAGAGTAAAGCGAGTCAGAGAGTAAAGCAAGTCAGAGAATAAAGCGAGTCAGAGAATAAAGCGAGTCAGAGAGTAAAGCGAGTCAGAGAGTAAAGTGAGTCAGAGAGTAAAGTGAGTCAGAGAGTAAAGTAAGTCAGAGAGTAAAGCGAGTCAGAGAGTAAAGCAAGTCAGAGAATAAAGCGAGTCAGAGAATAAAGCGAGTCAGAGAGTAAAGCGAGTCAGAGAGTAAAGTGAGTCAGAGAGTAAAGCGAGTCAGAGAATAAAGCAAATAAAAGAATAAATCGAATCTGAGAGTAAAGTAAGTCAGAGAGTAAAGCGAGTCAGAGAGTAAAGCAAGTCAGAGAATAAAGCGAGTCAGAGAATAAAGCGAGTCAGAGAGTAAAGCGAGTCAGAGAGTAAAGTGAGTCAGAGAGTAAAGTGAGTCAGAGAGTAAAGTAAGTCAGAGAGTAAAGCGAGTCAGAGAGTAAAGCAAGTCAGAGAATAAAGCGAGTCAGAGAATAAAGCGAGTCAGAGAGTAAAGCGAGTCAGAGAGTAAAGTAAGTCAGAGAGTAAAGCGAGTCAGAGAGTAAAGCAAGTCAGAGAATAAAGCGAGTCAGAGAATAAAGCGAGTCAGAGAGTAAAGCGAGTCAGAGAGTAAAGTAAGTCAGAGAGTAAAGCGAGTCAGAGAGTAAAGCAAGTCAGAGAATAAAGCGAGTCAGAGAATAAAGCAAGTCAGAGAATAAAGCGAGTCAGAGAGTAAAGCGAGTCAGAGAGTAAAGTGAGTCAGAGAATAAAGCGAGTCAGAGAATAAAGCGAGTCAGAGAGTAAAGCGAGTCAGAGAATAAAGCGAGTCAGAGAGTAAAGCGAGTCAGAGAGTAAAGTAAGTCAGAGAGTAAAGCGAGTCAGAGAATAAAGCGAGTCAGAGAGTAAAGCGAGTCAGAGAGTAAAGTGAGTCAGAGAGTAAAGCGAGTCAGAGAATAAAGCAAATAAAAGAATAAATCGAATCTGAGAGTAAAGTAAGTCAGAGAGTAAAGCGAGTCAGAGAGTAAAGCGAGTCGATCAGTCAGCTGTATCACTGCTGTATCTCGCAGCTGCAGAGCGAGTGTTTTGGTGCCGAGTGTCTTTGAGCTCGTAACCCACATGGTGTTTCTACAAAGCTTACCTGACAATGCACCGCCAGGAGGAGCCGTCCAAGTCGTCCTGCTCCTCCACATAAACCCGCACGTTCTGATCTTGGTCCAGCTGAAACCAGTACAGCAGCCCCTCCCGGTCCCTGCCGATGGGCTGCAGCCGCATTTGGTCTGGGTCTTCCTCATTCACCGCTGTCTTAAACTTGAGGTTGTCATCAAACTGGCATTCACACAAATACTGTATACAGAACACACAGACAGGAGAGTCCTTATTCAGTACCATACAAACACCAGCTTATAGTCCCACACGTACTAAAACAATTATAACCACACACCAGTACAGCACTGCACCTTCTACTGTTTAATCAGCCATAACAATAAACCCACCTCCCTGTATCTCCACTCACCGTCCACTGTATCAGCTCCACTGACCATACAGGACCTCCACTCACCGTCCACTGTATCAGCTCCACTGACCATACAGGACCTCCACTCACCGTCCACTGTATCAGCTCCACAGACCATACAGGAGCTCCACTCACCGTCCACTGTATCAGCTCCACTGACCATACAGGACCTACACTCACCGTCCACTGTATCAGCTCCACTGACCATACAGGACCTCCACTCACTGTCCACTGTATCAGCTCCACTGACCATACAGGAGCTCCACTCACTGTCCACTGTATCAGCTCCACTGACCACACAGGAGCTCCACTTACAGACTGTAGTTCATCTGATTCTCTGTATACTTTATTACTCTGTTCTTTAATGATCAGGACCCCCACAGGACCACCACAGAGCAGATACTATTAGGGAGGTGGGTCATTCTCAGCACTGCAGTGACACTGACATGGTGGTGGTGTGTTAGTAGTGTGTGCTGTGCTGGTGTAAGTGGATCAGACACAGCAGTGCTGCTGCTGCTGGAGTGTTTAAGCTCCTCTGTGTCACTGCTGGACTGAGAATCGTCCACCAACCAAAACTATCCAGACAGCAGTGTCCTGTGGGCGGCGTCCTGCGTCCACTGATGAAGAACTAGAGGAACACAAACTGTGCAGCAGCAGATGAGCTACTGTCTCTGACTTTACATCTACAAGGTGGACCAGCAAGTAGTTGGAGTGTCTAATAGAGTGGACACAGTGTTTAAACACACACTTACACACTGCAGTGCTGAGAATGACCCACCTCCCTAATAGTACCTGCTGTGTGGTGGTCCTGTGGGGGTCCTGATCATTAAAGAACAGAGTAATAAAGTATACAAAGAATCAGATGAACTACAGTCTGTAAGTGGAGGTCCTGTATGGTCAGTGGAGCTAATACAGTGGACAGTAAGTGTAGATACAGGGAGGTGGTTTTAATGTTATGGCTGATCAGTGTCTATACAAACTCTTCAATTCACTTGAGTGTTAACTGTGATTATGGACGTGATGGGAACTATGAGCACCTTAAGGATGTCAGTCTTGCACTCCATGGACATCTCTGGGTAGCCTTTCCTCTCCAGCTCCCACGCCCAGCTACTGTTGGAGTCCTGACACAACTGGGTTAAAAACAACACAGGAGAACCTCGTCACTGGCAACATCATGAATACTGAGTCTGAACTGTGTGTAGCACATGCACAGCTTACCTTGACAAGATGCTTCTCCCATCTCTCTGAGGACACCGTCTTGCCAAGCTTGCGCAGCAGTTTGACATGGAGCTCAACAAGAGGCTGTGGAACTACAAAGTCGAGACAAACAGAAATAAAACCGTTAATCCCTCCTTTATCTTCCATTCACAGGGGGCGCTGGAGTACACCAAAGACGGGTACACCATGGCCAGTTCATCGCATGGCCAACATACAGTCACACCTACGGGCAGTTTAGAGTGAGGATCCTAACATGCATGTGTTTGGACTGTGGGAGGAAACCGGAGTACCTGGAGGAACCCACTCAAACACAGAGAGAACATACACACTCCACACAGAACCACCCGGACCGGGAATCCAACCCAGATCATCTTACTGTGAGGAGACAGTGCTGACCACTACACCACCATACTGACCACTACACCACCGTACTGACCACTACACCACCATACTAACCACTACACCACCATACTGACCACTACACCACCATACTAACCACTACACCACCATACTGACCACTACACCACCATACTAACCACTACACCACCATACTGACCACTACACCACCATACTAACCACTACACCACCTTACTAACCACTACACCACCATACTAACCACTACACCACCATACTAACCACTACACCACCATACTAACCACTACACCACCATACTAACCACTACACCACCGTACTGACCACTACACCACCATACTAACCACTACACCACCATACTAACCACTACACCACCGTACTAACCACTACACCACCGTACTAACCACTACACCACCGTACTAACCACTACACCACCGTACAGACCACTACACCACCATACTAACAACTACACCACCTTACTAACCACTACACCACCATACTAACCACTACACCACCATACTAACCACTACACCACCATACTGACCACTACACCACCGTACTAACCACTACACCACCATACTAACCACTACACCACCGTACTAACCACTACACCACCATACTAACCACTACACCACCATACTAACCACTACACCACCATACTAACCACTACACCACCATACTGACCACTACACCACCATACTGACCACTACACCACCATACTGACCACTACACCACCATACTAACCACTACACCACCGTACAGACCACTACACCACCATACTAACAACTACACCACCTTACTAACCACTACACCACCATACTAACCACTACACCACCATACTAACCACTACACCACCGTACTGACCACTACACCACCGTACTAACCACTACACCACCGTACTAACCACTACACCACCATACTAACCACTACAACACTGTGCTGCCCATAAAAGAGTTAATATTTAATAAATAAAAGCACCACGGATGCTTTAGTTATTGTTAAGCTTCAATAAGGTTTAGTCTGATGGTGGACTCTCCTGAAGAAGAACTCCACCCAGGCCGCACTGAGCACTGTACACAGCACCGAGTGGAGGTATAAAAGTCTGGGCCTGTTGTTTTTTTTTCTTACAGCAGTGACGTTACGGATGCAAACCTGCAGAAGTTTGCAGAGAAACTCCAACAGGAAATGCTTCAAGGTCTATACTAACTGTAAACTGAGAGAGTGGCTCCATTTTTTATTATAGAATCCATTACGAACAACAAGCCTTAAACAAGCAATTATAACCTTATCTCTTAACCTAAGAGCTTATGAACTGCCTGTTCATGAGTTAGACCAATCAGAAGCAAGAAAACAGCCACGTTTCGTATATGTGACATCACAACCATCCCAACTAACTAGTAGACTGGTGCACTCAGTTGGGCTGTGTATTGGCAAGAGCCTGGCAATACAATACGTATCGTGATAAAGCGATCACGATTCAATATATCGCGATATATTGCGATACTGCAAGCAAAGTGATATATTGCAATTTTTAAAATCCTACTATCAAAACAGACCACTGTATGAACAGGTTTATCAATGCTTACTATAGCGTTGCGCCCTTGTGCTGCTTGTTAATGTTGGAGTGGAGCTGAAAATGAATTACAACACTGCCATCTAGTGGTCAACACAATACACATTGATTCATTGTCTTCCAGGAATCTGTGTATCAATACTGTGTTTTTGAGAATTGATACAGTATCACTAAATATAATATCTCAATATTTTCGATAGAGATGGGACCGATCCGATACAATATCAGTATCGGGGCCGATATTGACGTAATTTAACGTATCGGATATCGAGCGAATGCGGCCGATCCACTTACCGATCCATTTTCTATTGCATTTCTGTTTAGTTTTGCACATTTTGTCAACTATTTGAAATCTTGTTGAAGTTGCTGCTGCTGCTGATACAATTTTCTTAATACTTGAGCTGTTTAGATCATGCAGTCAGTCATATTGTTGTATTTAGAATACTAGAAAGGTTTTTGATACATAAGATGTTTATTTTAGTTTTGTGTTTTAAATATTTGATATGAATGAAAACTATTGTGTTTGTATAAGCCTTTGGAATGCATTTATATTAAATGCATGTGTGTACTCTTCTAAGTGCTGTGTCTATTTCAGCCTCATTATGTAACCTTAAACATAGTACCAATGATAATAAACTAACGAGCCCTTATATCGGTATTTGTATCGGTATCAGTATCGGTATCGGATCGGAACTGAAAAACACTGGATCGGCCCATCGCTAATTTTCGATACCACCCCTAGTACTCAGTGTTTAGTCTTCCAGCAATGCTAGTCAAAGCAGATGCTCTGGTTTAATTTATAGAAAACCAATGCATTGACTAGATTACTAGTGTTGGATAGAAGCTAATAGAAGCTAGATTGTTTACATTGTGCTTACATTGACTAAAAGTAAAAACAGTTAACAGCAATGATACGTATGCAGGTGTTAGCTGTGCCCCCATTAACTTAAACTACTTATTGATGTCGCACAACTGAAAACGAATTACAACAAAACAAGCCCCTCTGATCAGTGAGACTCTATTTAAAACCTTATTTATTTACATTATATACATGTAATTAACTTTTTTATGCTTGTGTTTTTCTCTGTCACCTCGTTTTTCGTCTCGTGTACTTAAAAAGTGTACACATGTGTCCAAAATACGCATTGTAACTCAATTCGATGAGATTTAAAATATATAAAAATAATAAAATATAAAAATAGTACTTTCACTATCGCGCCAGGTCCCCGCGGAGCGCTAAATACAAGCGCGCACACACGAAACGGAAGTTTGACAGAAAGGCGTCGTGCGCATGCGCGGCCTCCTTCCATTCGTCCTGTTGCTAAACAGAATGTAAATATCGGACCGGTTTACGGTCAAAAAACACTGTCCGGTGTTAAAAGTGACCATCGCGGCCGTGAGGTTAATGTGTGTACGTGATGACGGTTCAAACAAGCGCTGTCAGTTGTTATTTAGGTGTAAATAAAGAGAGAAGTTGCTCGTAGTTGCCCAACGAAACGTTCGCCAGGCTCTTGTTCGCATCTCTCCGTTCCACCTTAAATGGTGCAGCAGTTACATTCTGGCGCCTGAGGCGCCAGAATGTAACTGCTGCACCATTTAAGGTGGAACGGAGAGATGCGAACAAGAGCCTGGCGAACGTGAAACCAACTTTAGCTTCATATGGAAAAACAACACCTGACAACCAGCAGGCTAACGTTAGCTAGCCAGGCTGATGATAAACAACCACAAAACGTAGCTCTGTGTTAAAATGTGGCATTAACTTAAACACTCGGGCTCTCTAGCGAAGCAAGAATCCAACCCTGGCCTACAACAGCACTATGAGGATGAGGATGGTGGTGGTGGTGATGATGGAGAGACCCCACACTCTCACTCTCTCTCTCTCTCTCTCCCTCTCTCTCTCTGCCATGTTATTTTTTCCATGTTTTTCTCCTCACCTGCCGATGTGTCCCGCAAGTATCGCTCCATCTCTGGGAAGGTGAGCTCCGGCAGGTCCAGGGCGGCCCCGTAGCGCTCCAGAAACGAGCACACGACGGCGAAACTCGGGCACAAACCCGGCGCAAGAGCCGGCGCAGCGGCCGGAGCAGCCATGTTTTCCAGCGGGGTTTTTTTTTTTACCCACACATACACATATACACACACACACTGTACACGCACACGCTTGTATTCCTATCCTCCTCGGCTATTTCCAAGGCCTAACCCAACCCTTAACCCTTAAGCTCAGAAACCACAATCTCGCCCTCCTGTTCTTTGAACGCCGCAGCTGTTGTTTAAGTACAAATACATTAACAAAATGAATGAATACGTTTTAAGTGGCCCTTTTTCCGGGGGAGCAGCATAGCGTTCAAACGTCCCCACAACGTCGACATGCAGCTTGAGGACGGGCAGTCCCCACAAATGTAGGAATACAGCCCCGCGGAAAAGAATCCTTATTTATTATATTTAAAACGTGGACACTGTGTGTGTGTCAAAGGTATATTTAGGGATAAATGCGTCGTATTAAAATAAAAAAGGGGAAATATGTAAAATATGACGCGCGTTTATTGATATTAGCGTAGTAAAAGTGTCTTTATTGGCTCGTTAAAAGGTTATGATTTGCAATAATTATCCCCACTTTCATTCTCCCCTCCTGATGAAAGCCATGCTGTGGCCGGTCCGCTACGCGCCCGCTGATTGGCTGCTGCTGCGTGACGTAACATAAAGTGGGCGTGTCCATCAGACTCAGCCATCTTCATTATTATTATTGTATCGCGGCCGTCAAGCTGCAGGATCGAGCTGCCGTCCGAGAAAACAGGTTCGTTTTAAGAGGAAATGTTTATATTTGTTGGTTTTTGGTGTCATTAAGATCACTAAGGACTGCGTAACAGAATATATTTGTATGAAAGTAATCACAGGAGACCGCAAACTGCCTTCTTTTTGACCGTATCGATCAGCGTCAGGCTGTCAGCGTTTACTTCCTATACAAAGCGTTTAAAGAGCTAGTCCTGTGTCTTAAAGGGAAACTCTACCAACTTTTCAGAAATTCTACTTAAGTAGGCAGTTAGGATGTAAACAGAGTCACTCAGAGTGCTTTCTCGTGAAAAGCTCAGTTCTCAACAAAACCTGCCAAGTCAGGCTTGTTTACAGTGGTGGTGAATGGAACCAGACGTCTAATTAGTTTTTTGCCATTAAATCTCCCACATAGGAAGTCATTGTGGTTAGATATTCGCTGTCTGATATCTAAGACATTGTTTTGTGACGGTGTTGTGAAGTTTTGGCTTAAATATATTTATATTTCTATATAATTAGGGGCAAGGAAAACTGTGACAATGCGCATCATGGAGCATGGACATATAAATAATTATGTAACTGAATGTAACTGCACTGATTAAAACAACAGTCAGCACCTCACTCAGCCTCCCAGCTTCAGGGTCATTAGAAAGTTGTGCAACAGCGTTATTATAGTAGTTATAATAATAATAATAATAATAATAATAATAATAATAATAAAAATAATGACATTGTTGTTATTTAAACATTTCCAGTAGTTAAAAAAATATATTATAAGAATACCAAGTTGAAGAGCCCATGAATCAGATCATAGGCTGGGACAACATAGCACTTAGAAAAAATAGGGGTGGGAATTTGAATAATTATAATCATAATCATAATAAAAATAGTGTGTTCAAAATATTATAAGAATACCTAATTGTGGATCCAGTTTTGTGAATCAAATAATACGCTGGGACTTTTAAAATAGCACTCTGAGAGAATTTAGGGGTAATAATAGTAATAGTAGTAGAAATAAAAAAATAATATATATATATTTTTTTTCCAAATTTGTAAAATTTTGTTCAAAATATAAGAATAACTAATTTTGGAACCTGTTTTGTGAATTGAATCCTGAGCTGGAATTTTCAAATTAGCACTTAAATGTTGATAAAGCTGCACATTTTAAATTATAATTAAAATATTGCTTCGTATTTTGAACAATATCTGGAGACCGTCATGTTATTATGGCTGAACAAGACAAAACTGGATACAGTTCAATGTGCACAGTCTAATTGATTTGATGTTTAGTGGTGTCAGTATAAATGTCCGAACACGGAGATGTTAAACGAAGCTTCTTCTTCTTCTCCTCTGTTTCGTCACAGAGAGATGACGTCCCCTGAAATCGCGTCCTTGTCGTGGGGCCACATGAAGGTGAAAGGATGCTCCTCCTCATATAAGGACTGTAAGGTATGGCCAGGCGGAAGCCGAGCCTGGGACTGGAGAGAGACTGGAACAGACGTGAGTGCTCTTTTCACCTCCACTTATAAAGGGGAAATCCACCATTTTTCTAAATTTCTGCACAGTTTAGTTAATGAGATGTAAACAGAGTCATACAGAGTGGTTTGGTGTGAAGTGCTACACTGTAGAACAACTTACACACTCAGAACTGGTCACAGTGGTGGTGAATGGAACCAGACCACCTTTAAAAGCTCCCTCACAAAGTATGTTACACATAAGGTCTATTAATATGATGTCTGAAAGAAATCAGAGTAAGAGTATATATACACTGAGAGATCTGAAAGAAATCAGAGTAAGAGTATATATACACTGAGAGATCTGAAAGAAATCAGAGTAAGAGTATATATACACTTAGAGATCTGAAAGAAATCAGAGTAAGAGTATATATACACTGAAAGATCTGAAAGAAATCAGAGTAAGAGTATATAAACACTAAGAGATCTGAAAGAAATCAGAGTAAGAGTATATATACACTGAGAGATCTGAAAGAAATCAGAGTAAGAGTATATATACACTGAAAGATCTGAAAGAAATCAGAGTAAGAGTATATATACACTGAGAGATCTGAAAGAAATCAGAGTGAGAGTATATATACACTGAGAGATGTGATCAGAGTAAGAGTATATATACACTGAGAGATCTGATAGAAATCAGAGTGAGAGTATATATACATTGAGAGATCTGAAATAAATCAGAGTAAGAGTATATATACACTGAGAGATCTGAAAGAAATCAGAGTAAGAGTATATATACACTGAGAGATGTGATCAGAGTAAGAGTATATATACACTGAGAGATCTGAAAGAAATCAGAGTAAGAGTATATATACACTGAGAGATCTGAAAGAAATCAGAGTAAGAGTATATATACACTGAGAGATCTGAAAGAAATCAGAGTAAGAGTAAATATACACTGAGAGATCTGAAAGAAATCAGAGTAAGAGTATATATACACTGAGAGATCTGAAAGAAATCAGAGTAAGAGTATATATACACTGAGAGATCTGAAAGAAATCAGAGTAAGAGTATATATACACTGAGAGATCTGAAAGAAATCAGAGTAAGAGTAAATATACACTGAGAGATCTGAAAGAAATCAGAGTAAGAGTATATATACACTGAGAGATCTGAAAGAAATCAGAGTAAGAGTATATATACACTGAGAGATCTGAAAGAAATCAGAGTAAGAGTATATATACACTGAGAGATCTGAAAGAAATCAGAGTAAGAGTATATATACACTGAGAGATCTGAAAGAAATCAGAGTAAGAGTATATATACACTGAGAGATCTGAAAGAAATCAGAGTAAGAGTAAATATACACTGAGAGATCTGAAAGAAATCAGAGTAAGAGTATATATACACTGAGAGATCTGAAAGAAATCAGAGTAAGAGTATATATACACTGAGAGATCTGAAAGAAATCAGAGTAAGAGTATATATACACTGAGAGATCTGAAAGAAATCAGAGTAAGAGTATATATACACTGAGAGATCTGAAAGAAATCAGAGTAAGAGTATATATACACTGAGAGATCTGAAAGAAATCAGAGTAAGAGTATATATACACTGAAAGATCTGAAAGAAATCAGAGTAAGAGTATATATACACTGAGAGATCTGAAAGAAATCAGAGTGAGAGTATATATACACTGAGAGATGTGATCAGAGTAAGAGTATATATACACTGAGAGATCTGATAGAAATCAGAGTGAGAGTATATATACATTGAGAGATCTGAAATAAATCAGAGTAAGAGTATATATACACTGAGAGATCTGAAAGAAATCAGAGTAAGAGTATATATACACTGAGAGATGTGATCAGAGTAAGAGTATATATACACTGAGAGATCTGATAGAAATCAGAGTAAGAGTATATATACACTGAGAGATCTGAAATAAATCAGAGTAAGAGTATATATACACTGAGAGATCTGAAAGAAATCAGAGTAAGAGTAAATATACACTGAGAAATCTGAAAGAAATCAGAGTAAGAGTATATATACACTGAGAGATCTGAAAGAAATCAGAGTAAGAGTATATATACACAGAGATCTGAAAGAAATCAGAGTAAGAGTATATATACACAGAGATCTGAAAGAAATCAGAGTAAGAGTATATATACACTGAGAGATCTGAAATAAATCAGAGTAGGAGTATATATACACTGAGAGATCTGAAAGAAATCAGAGTAAGAGTATATATACAATGAGTGATCTGAAAGAAATCAGAGTAAGAGTATATATACACAGAGATCTGAAAGAAATCAGAGTAAGAGTATATATACAATGAGTGATCTGAAAGAAATCAGAGTAAGAGTATATATACACTGAGAGATCTGAAAGAAATCAGAGTAAGAGTATATATACACTGAGAGATCTGAAAGAAATCAGAGTAAGAGTATATATACATTGAGAGATCTGAAAGAAATCAGAGTAAGAGTATATATACACTGAGAGATGTGAAAGAAATCAGAGTAAGAGTATATATACACTGAGAGATCTGAAAGAAATCAGAGTAAGAGTATATATACACAGAGATCTGAAAGAAATCAGAGTAAGAGTATATATACACTGAGAGATCTGAAAGAAATCAGAGTAAGAGTATATATACACTGAGAGATCTGAAAGAAATCAGAGTAAGAGTATATATACACTGAGAGATCTGAAAGAAATCAGAGTAAGAGTATATATACACTGAGAGATCTGAAAGAAATCAGAGTAAGAGTATATATACATTGAGAGATCTGAAAGAAATCAGAGTAAGAGTATATATACACAGAGATCTGAAAGAAATCAGAGTAAGAGTATATATACACTGAGAGATCTGAAAGAAATCAGAGTAAGAGTATATATACACTGAGAGATCTGAAAGAAATCAGAGTAAGAGTATATATACACAGAGATCTGAAAGAAATCAGAGTAAGAGTATATATACACTGAGAGATCTGAAAGAAATCAGAGTAAGAGTATATATACACTGAGAGATCTGAAAGAAATCAGAGTAAGAGTATATATACACTGAGAGATCTGAAAGAAATCAGAGTAAGAGTATATATACACTGAGAGATCTGAAAGAAATCAGAGTAAGAGTATATATACATTGAGAGATCTGAAAGAAATCAGAGTAAGAGTATATATACACTGAGAGATGTGAAAGAAATCAGAGTAAGAGTATATATACACAGAGGTCTGAAAGAAATCAGAGTTCAATGAGGGAGCTTTGTGAGGTGGATGTCTGGACGTCTTGTTCACATCTCAAACATTTACATTTATTTTTGAAAAATCAGTGGAGTTTCCCTTTAAGAAGACCAGCAGCTTTTTGGTTAGATGTTAATGCAGGAATGCTTTAAGGTTGACTCATATGATTTAAGTAGTTACAGAGTGATATATATAGTTATTAGTTCAGTCACAGCGTATCAGTGTAGCATTTTTGATTAATAATTTGAGGATAAACTGAAATACTGGCGCTGCTCACTGCTAACTGCCATACGCCTCTCAGCATTATCCAGGTGTCCAGCCCGCTGACCTGGAGGAGGTCCTGAAGAAAGGAGTGGACACGCTGGTCATAGGGAGAGGAATGAGTGAAGCACTGCAGGTCATTTTCACATCGTATTTATACAACGCTTTTAGTGGAATTCCGCTTTTTAGATATAGACAAATTCATTCACTGGTTTAACAGTGAACCACTTCAGTGAAATACGTAGATTCTTATACTTCGTGGTGCAGTACAGTGGTGGAGATGTTGCTTGCAGGTGGCGGTTATGATGTTTACAGTGGTGGTGATGTTTACAGTGGTGGTGATGATGTTTACAGTGGTGGTGATGTTGCTTGCAGGTGGCGGTTATGATGTTTACAGTGGTGGTGATGTTTACAGTGGTGGTGATGATGTTTACAGTGGTGGTGATGTTGCTTGCAGGTGGCGGTGATGATGATTACAGTGGTGGTGATGGTGACTACAGTGGTGTTGAAGGTGTTTACAGTGGTGGTGATGGTGTTTACAGTGGCGGTGATGGTGTTTACAGTGGCGGTGATGGTGTTTACAGTGGTGGTGATGGTGTTTACAGTGGCGGTGATGGTGTTTACAGTGGTGGTGATGTTTACAGTGGTTGTGCTGTTTACAGTGACGGTGATGATGTTTACAGTGACGGTGATGATGTTTACAGTGGTTGTGCTGTTTACAGTGACGGTGATGATGTTTACAGTGTTGGTGATGATGTTTACAGTGACGGTGATGATGTTTACAGTGGTTGTGCTGTCTACAGTGGTGGTGATGATGTTTACAGTGACGATGATGTTTACAGTGACGATGATGATGTTTACAGTGGTTGTGCTGTTTACAGTGGCGGTGATGATGTTTACAGTGACGGTGATTATGTTTACAGTGGCGGTGATGGTGTTTACAGTGGTGGTGATGTTTACAGTGGCGGTGATGATGTTTACAGTGACGGTGATGATGTTTACAGTGACGGTGATGGTGTTTACAGTGGTGGTGATGATTACAGTAGTGGTGATGTTGTTTACAGTGGTGTTGATGGTGTTTACAGTGGTGGTGATGTTTACAGTGGTGATGATGTTTATAGTGGCGGTGATGATGTTTACAGTGACGGTGATGGTGTTTACAGTGGCGGTGATGGTGTTTACAGTGGTGGTGATGGTGTTTACAGTGGCGGTGATGTTGTTTACAGTGGTGGTGATGTTTACAGTGGTGTTGATGGTGTTTACAGTGGTGGTGATGTTTACAGTGGTGATGATGTTTACAGTGGCGGTGATGATGTTTACAGTGACGGTGATGGTGTTTACAGTGACGGTGGTGATGTTTACAGTGGTGGTGATGGGAACCAGGGGTCACCATGTCCACAACACAAATATAACTTCTGAGTGTTTAAACACCTCAGCACTTTACATCTACAAGGTGGACCAACAAGGCAGGAGTGTCTAATAGAGTGGACACAGTGTTTAAATCACTGCAGTGCTGAGAATGACCCACCTCCCTAATAGTATCTGCTCTGTGGTGGTCCTGTGGGGGTCCTGATCATTAAAGAACAGAGTAATAAAGTCTACAGAGAATCAGATGAACTACAGTCTGTAAGTGTAGCTCCTATATGGTCCATGGACAATGTGTGTAGATACAAGGAGGTGTTAAATATATATATATTGAATAGTGTAGTAACGATTGTGTGGCTAAGTGCTAAGTGGATAAAGCTGGTATCTTCATGCTGCAGGTGCCTCCTGCTACTGTGGATTATGTGAAGAAGCAGGGTGTGGACGTCAGAGTGCTGCAGACGGAGAAGGCTGTGAAGGAATACAACAACCTGGCTGGACAGGGAGCTAAAGTCGGGGGAGTCTTCCACTCTACTTGCTGAGTGTGACCTGGTCAGCCATGCAGTGCCTTAAAATTCAGCTGGACGTTTTAAGGGAGTCAGTGAAGCTGACCTGTGCTGCAAAGGAGAGGAGAGGTTATAGAAAAGAACCCAAACTGCTCTTTAACCCTTTACTAATCACACAATTTACTACACATACAAAAACCCACAACCTTTATTTAAATGGAAAAACTTCCGACGAGAGACGAACACTATTTTCTTGTGAAAAAATAAAGACCTATTAACAAAAGATGAGCTCATTCCAGTCTTTGTCTCACATTCGGCTGCTCCGCTTGCTGGATAACTGTTGCATGTTTGTATCTCTCTCAGTCGAGAGGTTAGCGTCGAGCTGGTTTTGGCATGATGAAGACTTTGACAGGCTTGCTGAGGTTGATGGTGCCCTCGATGGAGCTCTCGCTTGTTGGCAGACCTTCCGTGCTCTCGTTCCAGGCTGGTTTGGGCACAGCAAGCTTGCTACTGCTGGAGTTGTAGGCCAGGAGCAACCTAACCTCAATCTGACACGGCTCTGAGAGGCAGGGAGAAGAGTTACAGTCAGAGAGAAAGCAAAGCAAGATTTTATAAATAAACGATTAAATAAATAAATAAATAAATAAATAAATGGACAGGTCGCCAGTCCAGGATCAACCCAACATGCATGTGTTTGGACTGTGGGAGGAAACCGGAGTACCCGGAGGAACCCACTCAAACACAGAGAGACCATACACACTCCACACAGAACCACCCGGACCGGGAATCCAACCCAGATCATCTTACTGTGAGGAGACAGTGCTGACCACTACACCACCGTACTGACCACTACACCACCATACTGACCACTACACCACCATACTAACCACTACACCACCATACTAACCACTACACCACCATACTGACCACTACACCACCATACTAACCACTACACCACCATACTAACCACTACACCACCATACTGACCACTACACCACCATACTGACCACTACACCACCATACTAACCACTACACCACCATACTAACCACTACACCACCATACTAACCACTACACCACCATACTGACCACTACACCACCATACTAACCACTACACCACCATACTAACCACTACACCACCATACTAACCACTACATTACCATACTAACCACTACACCACCATACTGACCACTACACCACCATACTAACCACTACACCACCATACTAACCACTACACCACCATACTAACCACTACACCACCGTACTAACCACTACATTACCATACTAACCACTACACCGCCATACTAACCACTACACCACCGTACTAACTACTACACCACCGTACTAACCACTACACCACCGTACTAACCACTACACCACCGTACTAACCACTACACCACCATACTGACCACTACACCACCTTACTAACCACTACACCACCGTACTGACCACTACACCACCGTACTGACCACTACACCATCATACTAACCACTACACCACCGTACTGACCAGTACACCACAATACTAACCACTACACCACCATACTAACCACTACACCACCATACTAACCACTACACCACCATACTAACCACTACACCACCATACTAACCACTACACCACCATACTGACCACTACACCACCATACTAACCACTACACCACCTTACTAACCACTACACCACCATACTAACCACTACACCACCATACTAACCACTACACCACCATACTAACCACTACACCACCGTACTGACCACTACACCACCATACTAACCACTACACCACCATACTAACCACTACACCACCGTACTAACCACTACACCACCGTACTGACCACTACATTACCATACTAACCACTACATTACCATACTAACCACTACACCGCCATACTAACCACTACACCACCGTACTAACTACTACACCACCGTACTAACCACTACACCACCGTACTAACCACTACACCACCGTACTAACCACTACACCACCATACTGACCACTACACCACCTTACTAACCACTACACCACCGTACTGACCACTACACCACCGTACTGACCACTACACCATCATACTAACCACTACACCACCGTACTGACCACTACACCACAATACTAACCACTACACCACCATACTAACCACTACACCACCATACTAACCACTACACCACCATACTAACCACTACACCACCATACTGACCACTACACCACCATACTAACCACTACACCACCTTACTAACCAATACACCACCATACTAACCACTACACCACCATACTAACCACTACACCACCTTACTAACCACTACACCACCATACTAACCACTACACCACCATACTAACCACTACACCACCATACTAACCACTACACCACCGTACTGACCACTACACCACCATACTAACCACTACACCACCATACTAACCACTACACCACCGTACTAACCACTACACCACCGTACTGACCACTACACCACCATACTAACCTCTACACCACCATACTAACCTCTACACCACCATACTAACCACTACACCACCATACTAACCACTACACCACCATACTAACCACTACACCACCGTACTGACCACTACACCACCATACTAACCACTACACCACCATACTGACCACTACACCACCATACTAACCACTACACCACCATACTAACCACTACACCATCACTACCATCCTTATTGATCCTGAAATGCTTGAAATGCCAACGAAAAAAAAGAGGTAAAAGTTTATTTTGTTCTCATTATTTTGGCACTTTAGTACATTATTATATATAATAAGCTATTAATTCCAGACAGGAAACTTTTATTTACTCAGTAAAACACTTTATTATTTAAATAATAAACAGTATTAATAGAGTTAATAGTGCTTTTCCATACGTCAGTGTGTTTATTAACCCTTTCGAAGCTTCTCCTAAACAACCCAGTATTATTATCAGTTCTCATCTAATACCTGCTTTGACTGCTCAGTACTTCATTAAGCTAAATCAAGATTTGCTGCTGAAGGAACTGAACACATTCATACAATGTCTGGGGCGTCCAGGAGAAATCTGGAACCTAACTTTGTTCTTCAAACTGGATTAAGATCTGATCTACTTCTCTCACAATAACATATTCATGTTACTTTGTATTGTATGTATGATTATTTACATCTGTTCTAATCAGATCTGGTGGTGAAAATACACTTATTGATCAGATAAAGGCTTTTAAACAGTCTTCTGCACAGCAGTAGATATAAAATAACGTAGTATTATAGTAGTATGGTAAACCCTGCACCATACTGCGGTACACTCTGCGTACTGGAGAAACTGCTCGGCTCCTCAGGTCACTACACGCATTTAAAATGTCTGGCAGGTTCTTCAGCCTGGATGTGAAGCTATTTATATCTGAGGATCTGCTAGGATTTCACTCTGTATGTCATAATAAATCAGCAGAAGCAAAAACATTCGTCTCCTTCTTTTGTGCCGATATGCCTAAATTGTACTGCGTGAGTAGTCTTACCTGTCCAGGCCGAATGGGACAGATACACCTGAGTGATGAGCCGCACCCGCCCTGGCCCCGGGGTCCTAAAATCTCCAGGCTTCGGGTGGATTATGTGGGACTGTCCATCTGGGTAGAGCACCTGAACCACAGACATGTCGAGAGAGGAATGTAACACACACACTTACACCAGTACACATAACAACATTACACAGCAGCTGATAACAAAACCAACTGGTAACAAATACAATCCCAGTACAACAAACTACACAACCATTAAAGCGGAGGTTTCATCCAGTCACCCAGAACGCTCAGTTACACAGAAACTCAACAAGTCACAGAGAGTTATTAGAGTTCCTGAGATTTTTAATAATTTAGACTATTTACCCTACGTGTTTACACACAGTGGAATCTGACCTTCACATTTAACCCATACATGCAGTGAAACACCCACATATACACACACACACTAGTGAACATACACACTAGGGGGCAATGAAACACCCACATACACACACACTAGTAACCAGACACACTAGGAGGCAGTGAAACACCCATATATATATACACACACACACACACACACACACACACACACACACACACACACACACACACACACACATCACACACACTAGAGGGCAGTGAAACACCCACATATACACACACACACTAGTGAACACACACACTAGGGGGCAATGAAACACCCACATACACACACACTAGTAAACAGACACACTAGGAGGCAGTGAAACACCCATATATATACACTCACACACTAGTGAACATACACACTAGGGGGCAATGAAACACCCACATACACACACACTAGTAAACAGACACACTAGGAGGCAGTGAAACACCCATATATATACACACACACACACACACACACACACACACACACATCACACACACTAGAGGGCAGTGAAACACCCACATATACACACACACACTAGTGAACACACACACTAGGAGGCAGTGAAACACCCACATATACACACGTGCACACAAGTGAACACACGCACACCAGGAGCAGTGAAACACGCATTAGTGAACACACACAAGGAGGCAGTGAAACACCCACATATACACACACTAGTGAACACACACACTAGGAGGCAGTGAAACACCCACATATACACACACACTAGTGAACACACACACTAGGGGGCAGTGAAACACCCACATACACACACACACTAGTGAACACACACTAGGGGGCAGTGAGTACACTTGACCAGAGCGGTGGGCAGCCCTATGTGCAGTACCCAGGGAGCACTCGGGGGTTAGGAGTTCTGCTTAGATGGGAACTTTATTCACTTTCTGTCAATTCAAGGGATCTAACCAGCGACCTTCTGGTCACAAGGCTGATTCCTAAACCTCCAGCTCACGACTACAAGTGAGAATCAACCTTAACAGACAGACAAGTACACAAAAATACCCCAAACAAACCAGCAAGCTTTGTCAGAGGTGGTAGTTAAGTTGCTTTAGGAGTAAGAAAAGCTCATTAGTGGAAGCTGCTGTTGATACATACCACAGTGACGGCGGTTCACAGCAGACTAACTCTCATGTGACATCCTTTAGTTGCCCAGGTATTAGTACTGATATACCAATGTTCATATTTTGACTCCCTCGTAATTCTAAGGATCCAGTGATATTCAGTAAATGTTTGTAGGACAGAGGGTATCAGGTTTGGAGCATTTATGTTCACCACAGAGCACAATATCAGCAATTTCTCTGAAATCCAGTTGATTTCCCCCATAGAGAAAATCAGCTTAGACCTGGAGCTGCCAGAACAGGCATGACGCTGACTACAGAGGTCCAGGGATCAGCGGGCTACACCCATTTCCATTGTTATCCAGAAGCAACCAGTTCAGAGAAAACCCATCCCTTCACTGCCTGACTGCTATTACACTTAAACTTTAGGCTTCCAACTAAAATAACACTGCTGGGTACATTCAAGTCTTAAAATTAAGAACGAGATGCCAAACGAGAGCCCCATCGCACAAAACTTATACCCTCACCTGCACTTTGACTGTTGTCTGTGGGTCTTGTACATGTTCCAGGGTTGCATCAATATCCAAAGCCACAACCAGACCAGTCGTGAATCTCAGAGGGTTATCTGACTCTCCTGTCGGCTCAATGATCGTGGCTGAAGCTCTGTTGATCTGGCAACCCGGAGGAAACACAGTTACAGGCAGAACAGGAAGCCGAAATATATGATACTGCTACACATGACTGATGATTTTGATGTTGGTGTCTAAGCCGACCTGCTCAGGGAGTTTGAGGTGTATGAATCTGCTTTGTCTCAGCGTGGTCTGCAGGATCTTCACTAGGTCCAGTGGTTTACAGGCCACCAGTCTGGGCATCAGTTCTAGAAGCTTCTCCACAAAACTGTCCTGAAAGTGGGGCAGCTCTGTGATGAACAGCCTGAGTGGGTAAATAAAAGGAGATTAAAGTCTGGCTTCTGGTGTAACGTCGGCATCACACTGTGAGCAAAACCCGTACAGTAATGATTACCATCAATATATTAAACAATAGAACAATCATACACAATGTAATGTTTACTACTGTATAGTGTAGTTACACTGCTGCCCTCTGTACAGGTAAACTGTACCACTACCTTCACTACCAAAACCCTATACATATACCCTGTGCATATATATATATATATATAAATATATATATATATATATATATATATATATATATATATATATATATATATATATATATATATATATACCCTGTATATTAGGGCTGGGCAATATGGCAAAAAATGTTATCACGATAATTTTGTTCATATCAGTCGATATCGATATATATCATGATATAAATCAAATCACTATTTCCTTTTTACTTTAAGTGAGAAGTGAAGATATCAAAGTGTAAAAAATTTTGTTGAATTGTTTTTTTATCCTCTGAATTATTTTCTATCAGAAGATAAACAAATTACTATAGAACATTACATAACAGTTTTTTTAAATAAAACACATACACACACACACACACACACACACACACACATATACATATATATATATGTGTGTGTGTGTGTGTGGGGCAGTATTAGTATGAACAACATTCACATACAGACACTGTGTTAAGCAGGCTGTTGGATGAGGAAAGAGGAAAGAACTTTGTTTATGTTCACTCATAGCGGTGAGTCAACTCTCTCGGCCCAAATGGGGAGTCGGTTTAGCGATTCTGTTTTTGGTAGAAAATAAAGTTGCCCTCCTCGAGATTTTTGGTTATAAAGTCAACTTTGCCTCAGCATTCTCACTCAAACTCCTACAACATACATGAGCACTTGAAGCACAAACATCCCGTAGCGCTTTGTCAACACAGCAGCAGGACAGCACCTGTTTACCTGTTTATCTTATCTTAGCAGATTATATTAAGATTATTAACACGTGTATCATGTTTCTTTCAGTAGTAGTTTAACGTTTTCTCTTATTTTCTCTTATTTTATTCTCTCTGCTCGCTGTGACTCCTGCAGTAACCAGATTACTAGTATGCGGGTACTGCGGGTATATATATATGATATTGAGTCTGTAAGTCGGTCACTGGTAGACCTACAGTACTTAGTCTGCGTGTAAAGGCCTGATCCAGTGTGGCTTGACAAGGCTGACTACTAGCTGTAGCATTATGCTACAGCTAGTAGCATAATATATATATATATACACGCACACATACACACACCCTATAACCTATATATATATTTTGTTGTGTTTTTCTTTGGGCAACAATGATATGCAAACCCACTTGGCCAATAAAGTGATTCTTATTTTCTACATACAACACTGTAAAAACATAATTACACTTCCCCCCCTCACCCTCCTTATGCACGTGTATGATCTAGTATTTCTTATCATAAAACAATGAATTTCTTTAATCTCTGTTGACTTGAAAGAGAACCTAATGAAGCGTGGTCACTGACTTCTGCACAATACTTCTATATTATACTATAACAGACATTGTGTACACTTAATCATCATCACAAGTTAACAGCAATGTAGTGTTTTGATTGGGGACAAAAACATAGATGCTGTGAACTAGTCTTTGTGTAAAGCTTCTGCACTGAACCGACCTCTGAAAAGACTCCACCTCCTGCAGGAACTTCTCACACGGTCCGAGCAGAGGCTCCATCCTGGAAATAAAGAAACGCTCGGTCTGACACTGAACAGAGTAACAGAGTGCTAACAGTAGGATTGGTTAAAAGGGGATGTTGTGTATATATCAGAGTCAGTGCTGACCCTCGTTTGGTGCGGGCGGTCAGAATGAGCTGAAGAGCTTTGGCCTGCAGTCGTACGTTGTGAATAGTGGCCACCTGACGTGTCTCCAGCCCGCTGTACAGGAACTCCAGCTTATACGTCTCCTCAAGGATCTAACAGGCAAAACACAGGCATTTTATTTCTGCTATGTTTACTCAAAACAATAAACAAAACTAACTGGAAAACAAACAGTACACAAATATATCTGTTAAATAATAGTGTTTAGTACTAGTATTCTACAAACATTGTATAGTATTGTATCGTATAAACATTGTATAGTATAGTATTGTAATGTATAAATATTCTATAGTATAGTACTATATTTTATAGTATTGCATTGTATACATATTGTATAGTATAGTATTATATTGTATAGTATAGTATTATATTGTATAGTATTGTATAAATATTGTATAAATATTGTATAGTATAGTATAGTATAAATATTGTATAGTATTGTATTGTATAAATGTTGAACAGTACTGTACTGTATAGTATTGCATAAACATTTCATAGTATTGTATAGTATAGTACTGTATATTGTATAATATAGTATTGTAATGTATAAATATTCTATAGATTTATATTGTATAGTATAGTATTGTATAAACATTTCATAGTATTGTATAGTATTGTATATTGTATAGTATTGTATAAATATTGTATAGTCTTGTATTATATTGTATACATATTGTATTGTATAAACATAGTATAGAATAGTATTGTGTTGTAATGTATAAATATTGTATAGTATTGTATAAATATTGTATAGCATAGTATTGTAAAAATATTGTATTGTATAAATGTTGTACAGTACTGTACTGTATAGTATTGCATAAACATTTCATAGTATTGTATAGTATAGTACTGCATATTGTATAGTATAGTATTGTATAAATATTGTATAGTATTGTATAAACATTTTATAGTATTGTATTGTATAAATGTTGTACAGTACTGTACTGTATAGTATTGCATTAACATTTCATAGTACTGTATAGTATAGTACTGTATATTGTATAGTATAGTATAAATATTGTATAGTATTGTATTGTATAAATGTTGTACAGTACTGTACTGTATAGTATTGCATTAACATTTCATAGTATTGTATAGTATAGTACTGTATATTGTATAGTATAGTATTGTATAAATATTGTATAGTATTGTATTGTATAAATGTTGTACAGTACTGTGTAGTATTGCATAAACATTTCATAGTATTGTATAGTATAATATTGTATAAATATTGTATAGTATCGTATAAACATTTTATAGTATTGTATAGTATAATATTGTATAAATATTGTATAGTATCGTATAAACATTTTATAGTATTGCATTGTATAAATATTGTATAGTACTGTATTGTATAAACATTTATAGTCTTGTATTTTATAAATATTGTATAGTATTGTATAAACATTTTATAGCATTGTATTGTATAAATATTGTATTGTATAAACATTTTGTAGTCTTGTATTTTATAAAAAAATTGTATAGTATTGTATTATATAAACAATATATTTAGCTTATATATGGGCCATTTTACTAAATAAGTTTCAACTGCAGTCCCACTAGGCTATTCCAAAAAAACAATTAAAGATTCAGATCTTAGATATTTACAAGGATTATGCTATGATCTAGATAAACAGATATATAGATAAATAGATGGAAATTTTGCAGCCAGTAGCAGTTAATCAATATAACACAGTAACACAATACAATAATAAGGGTGTTACTGTATGAACAGAGGTAAGTACAGGCTGAGCAACAATTATTAACTATAAATAATACAGCCAGCTATAGATAAATAAATATATCTAAATCTACAATGAGGCAGAACTATACATCCAGTTTTGGTATTGACAAAACAAAACGTAGATTCAGTAGAGTTAGATATGTCCATACACTGTGGAGTTAAACATTAAAATGTGTATATATATATATTTATGAATATGGAAGACAATCTCAACCAATTTGGCGAGGGAATCCATCCTTGCAGATCTCATACGTCATGTATGTGTGTGTGTGTGTGTGTGTGTGTGTGTGTGTGTGTATGTATGCATGTGTGTGTGTATATATATATATATATATATATATATATATATACACATGCATACATACACACACACACACACATACACATTTACATCATTTACATGGGACATAACATATAGCTGTGCGTGTGTGCGTGCATGTGTGTGTGTGTGTGTACCTGCTGAGCAGCAGTTGATGCCATAGCGTTCTGCTTCAGACAAAGAGGCACAGCCATGTTCCACAGCTTCTCCTGTAGAGCCTGACATGCAATTAAAAAACATCATATTCTTATCCCACATACACAATCACAGTATTTCAGGCAGGCAGCTGTGAAACCCCCCCTAAAACAATCAGCAGATACACATATAAGTGGTATTTCTGCATAATTAAATCTTGTTTAAACGTAAAGTCATTGAGAGTGGTTGGCTGTGAAATGCCCTGGAGTAAAGAAACTTATAGAATGGTTTACAATGGAGCTGAATGGAACCAGACGCTTCTAAATCAGTGGTTTTACATCCGAACCACTGAACAAAGCAGATTAAATACTTTTCTAAAGGGAAGACAATCAGCATGTACGGCGTATGAGATCTGCAAGGACGGATTCATAGCCAAATCGGTTGAGATTGTCTTCCACATGGATGAGTGGGTCCAGAGAATGTCACCAAAGCAGACCTCAGACCAGAACACTGCCACCTACACGCTGCTGCAGTCGGAATATAATGTGACTCGACTGTGTATGTTCCAAATTAAAAACACTGTCTGGTGAGGACCTTCACAAAAATGTATGAGGTACACGTACCTTCATGAGCAGAAGCTGACAGTGCAGGTAAGTGGCGCAGAAGTCTGCTGACCCAGCTAACTCCGTCTGCAGCTCTCCCAGCCTCTGAAGATCTCTGTGTGGAGAGAAACAGGTCAGCACACGCTCACTATGAGCTCAGAGTGTAACCGTAACATCAGAAACGTGTCTGGCACCTGATGGTGAAGTCCAGCAGGTCCTGAGCTCCAGGGGAGTCGAGGTTCTGCAGGGTGCTGACCCGAGCAAGGCTCTCCTGGAGGAACTGCTGCGCTGATTCCAGACTCCCAGACCTCACTTCGGACAACTCTGAGCCGAGGATGGCTGTCTGCTTCCTGCCTGGTAACTGAGAGAGACGGGCAGCGTTAGACTAACAGGCTTCGGCCAGCACTGCTCATCAAACATCCGAGGACTCAGAGCTTCACAGATCACAATGTTCTGAATGGGACGCTGAGAACCACTAAAAGTTGAACGCCTGAAAGGGGCAAGACATAAAAGAAACACCAGAGTCACACCAGGGCCACACCAGGGTCACCAGGAGGGCCCACAACATAATCAGGGACAGTACACACCCCCAGCACACACTCTTCACACTTTTAACTTCAGGCAGACGTTACAGGAGTGTGAAGTCCAGGACCACAAGACTGACAAACAGTTTCTACTCACAGGCCATCAGGCTTGTGAACACCTCACGCACTACCTCTCTAACCTCTCCTTTCTGAACTGGTTTTAACTGGTCTGATTTAAACTGCACCTTACACTCACTGTACTGTCAGAATACTGTTTACATTCACTACTCGCACAAACATTATTGTTTACATTTGCTACTTACAACTTGCACTTTATGGCTGCTGCTCTTCATACTTGCACATAAAAGCACACATAACTTATTTTTTATTCTTTAACTATAAAAATACTTTTTTTACTTCAACTTATATTATTATACTTTGTATATTTTGTATATATTATTTATTATTTCTTTAATTCGTTATCTTTATCTATTGGTGAATGGAGGAGCAGCAAAGTAAGAATTTCATTGTACTGTGTAACTGTCTGTTCTGCTGACATGACAATAAAACTCTTGAATCTTGAAACGCCCGAAAATAGAGACATAAAAGATATGAAACAAAAATAGACTTTATACTTAAACACAATGACCAAACTATTATGTAGATCCACCTAATACAGATATATCAACACAGATAGTATCACATTATAGGGATTTGTTTAGACAGTGTTAGTAATCGATAACTCAAGTAACTCACAAATTATGATTTCTAGTTTGTAATAATGTATTTATTATACCTGTTTATAGGAATGCAATAGAGCACATGGAGTTAATTACATGAATATTATTAACAGTGATCACTTAAAAATAAAGCCAAACGCCCATTTTATTTCTTAGCTGTAGCTTGCTCTTTATTCGTATATCCAAAATAGTAACTTTACAGGAGACGCCAAGAACGGTCTTTACTTTCAATTAGTGTTGCACTGATACCGATACCGTATCGGTATCGGCGCCGATATTGGCACTTACACACAGTATCGCTATCGGCAATAGAGAGCGCCGATACTATGAAGCTTATTGACTAAATGGCTGCACGTGTTTCTGCATTGTGGCAATTTTTATTTTTTCATAGCTCTGTTCAGTTACTCAACCAGTAAATGGTGTTCTTTCAAGGTTATTATATCTTATCCAGGATAAGACATAAAAAAATACAAAATATAAAAAGTGGAACACTATAAATATCAGGATTTATAGCCATATATCGAGCATTTAAGTCAGAGTTGGTATCGGTATCGGTACTCGGTATCGGCAGATACCTGAAAAGCTGGTATCGGTATCGGTAAGGAAAAAGTGGTATGGGTGCATCCCTACTTTCAATGTATTTCAATGGAACCAGAATTTTTTCCAAGCTACTACTGAGCATTTCTATTGGTCCGTTCAGCACGAAGTTGTGCATATATACACATACACACATACAGTGTGAGTCAAAAGTCTCAGGACACTCAGAAAATGGTGTATGGTGTATCTGAATACCCCGGATACCCAAGGAAGTAACAGATGAGGGGACCTATTTTAGGTTATGTCCCAAACATCTTATGGCCACCACCTTGAAAGCCACCATATTGGATCAAGGGTAGATTTTTCCAATTGGAAAAGGCAAGTGGTCATGTAGCAGATCAAAGAGGATCATAATCGATTGATGCAATCAGATTTGCAATATCTGTTGTGGTATAAACGTTATCAACACAGAAAGTTGCTACAACAACCACATTGAACAGCATGTTCAGTGTGCTGTCCATGGTGCTTTTAGGCCCCCTTACCCTATATATATATATATATATATATATATATATATATATATATATATATATATATATATATATATATATATATACACAAATGCAGCTCTTACCCTAAGGTGAGGCACCAGGTGGGACAGGCTGTCCCGCAGGTAGGCGTAGTGCCGGAAGGTGTGGTCCGAGAACAAAGCCGGCATGGTTGGACAAGATTTTGCTGCGTTGAACACCAGAACCAACACAGCGATATCTAATTAAACTCAGATCAGGAAACCGACTCCATGAAGAACGCTGGGTAAGAACATTCATCACGTTTGGCTTTCACAGATCACTGGGTGACAATATCACACCACAAAATATGATGGTGCATCGCAGTGCTGCAAAATTGCACACTATTACTGCCACATTTAAACACTGCTATCAAAAACTCTGAGCACAATTACTTATTTAACATTTCACTGTTCTTTTTTAACACATACGATATCCACAATGTGCTCCACAAACTATATTGTTTATCATAATAACAACATTTATTATAACTATGAAATAATATACCTATTGCTCATCTCTACTATAAACAAGAGTACTATCATTTCTTATTAAGGCCAAAGCGCGTCCACATATCTGACTTGTGGAGCAAACAAGCTAAGTATAAAAGCTACAGAACGCTGAGGGAGATTTCATCTGTACTGCCATCTACAGGTGTTACGTAGGTACTATCCAGGCGATGGGTACCAAGTAGGCACTACTGTGTGTGTGTATATATATATATATATATGTGTGTGTGTGTGTGTGTGTGTGTGTGTGTGTGTGTGTGTGTGTGTGTGTGTGTGTGTATGTATGTATGTATCTATCTATAAATAAATAAATAAATAAATAAATAAATAAATAAATAGCCATATCTAGGCAAAGGTTAAAAGAACACATCATCGCTGTCCAATGAAAAACAAGTATCTCCAAAAAGGCAACTTTACAGGAGAGCCCAAAAACTGTCTTCACTTTCAATGTAAGTCAAAGGAACCAGAATTAGTTCCAAGCTATTTTGATTTTACACTCAATATAAACAGCCATTGCTGCATTTAATTGATGGAGAAAAATAGAAATCAAGAAAAATGGAGATGTTTATGTTTTTCAATGGACAGCGATGACATGCCAAATCATAAAAAAAAGAATATCATGATGCAACAACTCATCCCTGTAAACAAAATTCATAATATAAATTTTCTACAGGGCAGAGCTAATTTGGCAGGATACATGCAGGATCGTCCATGTCGGGCTCTGGGGTATCAAAATAGGGATGTGTGCTCAGAAGCTCAGGGACACTGGGCAGCACCAGAGTGGGATGCCGAGAACCAAGAAACTTCAAACACCTGAAGGGAGGAACATGAAAGGGAGACACAAAGAAGAGACATCAAAGACAGAAAACAAAAAGTTATGTACGTATATACGCAAGGAACCTCAAAGTACTATGTAGATCACTCCACCACATAGACATTAGAATAACACATCTGTTTAGAGGCGATGATAATATTCGATACGCTACATCCAGGAAAAGCTTGGTGTACGGTTTGTACTGTCTGTGTAACATTACCGTGTACACAGCAGAAGAAATGTAGACGCTGATGTAGTTTTAGTGGAATGGCTGTGAAAGTTCTCTGGTTACTCAAGAACTCTAATCTAAACAGTAGTCAGTGATGAGCACACCGAACTGTAGTCACTTAATTTCGGCACTCACTTCCACACAGAGTTGCGATCAGTGGGGTACTTGGTGAGGTTCTTCAGCAGCTCCAGGAGGGCCAGCTGGATGCACTCTTTAGTCGACACGTTAGTGTAGCATAGCAGCTCATGCAGAGCCTCTCGTATGTCCCTCGATGAATCCTGAGGTTAAAAATGAGATATTACAATCCTGTAATAACAGTTTTATTAATATATATATATATATATATATATATAATAATGTACATAGAATATATATATATATATATATATATATAAATATATATATATATATATATACACATACATAAATTTCATGCAATTCATGCAATTTCCATGCAATTCACAAACAATACTGTCCATTTCACTATGAATGTAAGTGTATCAGATGATGTTTTAAGAATAAAAATGTTTGTATTAAAGTCTATTTTTGTATAGAGGCTTATTTTACATATAGTTCTATTATCAGTAATTCTCAGTCCTCTGTCTAAATCTCCTGGTACGACCACCAATCCAAGTTAAGGATGTTATTGGACTAATTGGTTGTTAGGACACTCTTGCTCAATTGTGATCACAGCTGAAAAACATTCTACTAATAAGTGAGTATAAAAGGGAACAACATTCTAGGTTAGTTTAGTATCTGAAGATCAGCAGTTGATGGCTTGCTGACCGACTCACAATGACCAGAAAGAAACAACTTTCTTTAGAGACCCGTCAGTCCATTGTTGTGTTAAGGAAGAAGATACTCCATTGAAACAAGAACATTTCACTGTGATCCCAAACTTTTGAGCGGTAGTGTATGTATCTGAACATGACAGCTGTTATTTAAATTGTGTGAAACTGGGCCAATAGAAACGCTCCTAAATAGCTTGGAAATAATTCTGGTTCCATTGACATCCATTAAAAGGAAAGTAAGTTTTTGGTTTCTCCTGTAAAATTGAAATTTTGGAGATTTTCTTTTTAATAGGATAGCCATATCTATGCAAGGGTTCAAAAAACACATGCTAAAATCCTAAAAAACCTCACACAGCATGTACAGAACATTTAGAATTCAGAATTTGCAATTATTCAACCAATTTCTGTTAGTCCAAAACAGGTGTACTGGTGCTTAAGCATTTTAGAACATACTCCATACACCAACAACCCTAATACTTAATTGAATATTAGTATATTCTATACTACAGCACATCCATACTCTATACTATACTCTCGGTTAGAAGAAAACACAGGTTTTTCCTTCTACAGGAGAAGGAAAAACCACCTCACTCTTTAGCCCACCAGTAATGAAATTCAATTCTGGACCATTTCTATTGAGCCATCTATCATGAAACATTTAAAGGCAACCTGTTTTTCAAAAACCACAAAAAATAAGGATTCGAGTCTAATGAAGACATATTAACGCATCATCCAGTGGTCTGCAGTACCTCCAGCACGGCGAGCACAGTGTCCAGCTGGTCTTCTCTCAGGGTGATGTGGGTGGAGATTTGTCTGAGCGCGTGGATCGACTGCAGCCGCACCTCCTCGATCTCGTCGTTGAACATGTCCACCAGGAAATCCAGGCACTTCTCCGCAAAGCTGGGAGACGACTGAGCCAGGCAGCAAAGTGCCTCGACAGCTGCTATCCTGACCTCTGCGGGGAACCGACCACACGAGAACATCAGCATGTGTGCTTAACCTTCACATCTGTGTGTAATGCCTATGTTTAAGAGCGAACACATTCGTATTTATTAGGCTACAGCCTGGCTCACGCTGCAGGACAATCCTCCCAACAACCGCAAGAGGTCTCCTGATTTTAGGGCAAGATTATTTTCCCAGATTATCCTGTAGTGCAGGGCTGGACTGGGACAGAAAATCAGCCCTGGCATTTTTGGCTTAGACCCGTCATAATTAGTGGAGCACAGCCGAGCAGTAATTTATGTATGTGTTCCGTAAAGGAATGTATTTTACTATTATTATATAATTATCAAACAATAACTGAATCAAATAAAAAAAATAATAACTTTTTGCCGTATTAGAAATTTACTGTGAATCATTACTTTAGAAGCCTATCGAACAATCAAACAACCACTGTGGAAAGCAAATAAGTAAATTTACACATCCTGTAGTTCCAGCACTTTTTTCTACTCATGTGTTTTTACTGAATTTCTTTGATACAGCAGCTCATTTCTAATTCTTCAGGTTAAAAGTTGCTCCCTACTTTAAAAAGCTATAACCTGTATTTAGATCAGACTAAAAACAGACAGGGCTGCTTTGTGAACTCAGCATGTAACACTTCTTACTGTGGACATACCTTATACTAATAATACTTTTAGCTTACTTTAGTAAAACTTAAATTGCAAAGTTTTTTTCTTCATTTATCAGTTTTAAGATCTGTTATTTCACTTGTTTGAGTGATTTTAAAACATGTTGAACCGCAGCATAGAGCCTACAAATTCAAACTACTACGCAGCCTTTCAACACACCTTTAGCCTAAATATCTAAACCCTCAGGAAACTAGCGGGAGTTACAGCGGACCACGCAGAGAAAGGGCGGCGACGCTTTCGTCCTATATCCTGATAGGGGTGTAAGAAAATACTGAAATATCGGGATATTATGTTCTGTGATATTGTATCGATTCTGAAAAACAGAGTATCGATACACAGATTCCTGACAGACAGTGAATCATTGTGTGTTGTGTTCAAACCTCTGACCACTAGATGGCAGTGTTGTAATCCATTTTCAGCTCCACTCCAACATTAACAAGCAGCACAAGGGCGCAATGCTATTGTAAGCACTGATAAACCTGTTCATACAGTGGTGTGTTTTAATAGTAGGATTTGAAAAACTGCAATATATTAATTTGCTTGCAGTATCACAGTATATCTCAATATATTGAATCGGGACCGCTGTATCACGATACGTATTGTATCGGCAGGTTCTTGCCAATACACAACCCTATATCCTGATTGGTTCAGTCCACTGTCTATATAGAAGATGGGCCAATGGGCCGCCCCCTCTAAATGTGGGACGGACTCTTAAAAAAATAATAAAATTTTAAAAAAGCATCGGGCCCTGAGGACTGTCGGCCCACCGTGTAAATGCCCGGTACGCCAGATTACCAGTCCAGCCCTACTGTAGTGTGGGGAGTCAATAATCCAACCACTACTCCTCCAATCTTCTCCCAGTGCAATCGGGGCCCGTCTTGATTGGGAACGATAAATGTAAAAGGTTTGATATGTTTACGACTCAAGAGTCCTGTCATGTGGTGTGGACGCAGACCCTCGGATGTGAAACGTTAACGCCACACCTGAAAGACCATTAACCGATGAGAGCAGAGCTGAACGGAGCTACTCAGACCGAAGAAGTTCAAATCATGGCAGCTACACGAGCGAGGTGGACCACCGAGAAGGAAGCTAAGCTTGTGGAGCTTTGGCGACAGCATGAGGGCCTGTACGATGTGTCCACCACCATCATAGCCATAGTCTCGCGAAGCTTTGAGGATTGGAGCAGTCAGTCGGGCTAATCTAAAAGCGTGTGGTGTTTTGTTCAGGGCGGGTCGTGTAGTGTGGGGACGAAACACAGAAACATCTGTGAAACATGGCTGTGTGTCTATGGGGGTCTCACAGTTTCTACATCGGTTAAGATTCTTTAAATCCTGTAGGGCGAGCCAGGCATAAGACTGAGCTCTCAGGTCTTGTGTGGGTCATTGGAACCAGCTTAACTTGCATGGCTCACACAATCTGGACAACACATGGATACGCACCATACATCTCGTCCTCCAGGCCATGAACAAAAGCTCCACAGGCTCCAGAGTCGATCAGGTTCACGCCAGAAGTGTCCACTTTCTCTTTGGGAGCGTCATCGGCCCACTTCCGGCCTGAGGAGAATTCCCCGGAGGTGTAGAGCTCTTTGGCTCGCTCATGTGCTGTGCGTTTCCTCTACAGTGTGAAGGAGAAGAAATAAGAGTTAACACAGTTACGTTTCTAATATGAGTGACGGAGCAGAACGAGTACAATGTGTTCTCCAACATACTAACATTATCAGTAATAGCCTATAATCGATCAGGTGATTATACTCAATTACTGTCCACTGGTACAGACCAATACAACCACCTAGGCCAGGGGTATTTAATTAGAATTCAGCACAGTCCAGATCCAGGCCCTCAGAATTTCTAACTTGTGTTATGATTCAATGCCATATTCTGTTTAGTGGAGTAGCTTAATATCAGCAACTGAAAGACAAAACAAATTTCAAATACCGTTCAGTATATTTCAATAATATTTATTGTTTTAAATGCTGAATTGAATACAGAGATGGACCGATTCCGATCGCTGATCACCTTTCAGCGCGATCTGCCAATAGCCGATACCGATAAAGGGCGGGGCTATATGCCACGGCAGGGCTACATGTAGTTATTAGCAAATGCAAGTCATGAAACATGGTCTAAACTGTTTATCACCATTTGTAACGAGCTCATGTGAAACAGTATAATATTTTAAACAAAATTATCAGTAAATAAACAAAGTAAATCAAACAAATATCACCAAATACTGCAATCATTACATTTAGACCCTTAATTTAAAACTAAAAAAACTAATTAAATAAATTCAGTAAAAACTGCAGTCATTAAACGCAGACTCTGTTATTTTAAACTAAATCTGTAATCATTAAATGTAGAATATTGAATTGTTGCTGCTGTTCTGTTGGTACCGGTCAGATCTGGTCTGTATGGTGTTCTGGGTTGTTTGTTTTGTGTTAGCTGTGTGTGTTCTAGCTCTGCTGTTACTGATACTCTCTGTATTCAGCCGCGTGCAGTGCTGTATCAGATTAGTAGTTAAATATCTTTGTCTTGGTTCCTCAACGAGACACGGTTAATTTTACATATTTTAAAAACGCTCTGGATGAGTCTGTGTCACATAGTCACATGGTAAGTCTGTTGAAAATGAAAGAGTATGTATTTCCACCTAGTGGTTCAGATAGGAATTGCAAGGAGCTGGCCAGAGAGGGTTTCAACGAAACGCTAGCTGGAAATACAGAAATTAAGCTCATTGGTTTAACGGCATTGATCGGCTGTCGGGATCGGCTAAATTGGAGAAATATCGGCCGATCGCATATTTTGATAAAAACAATCGGCGACACCGATACATAGGCGATCGATCTTTCCATCTCTAATTGAATTCATTATTTTTTTCTCACTTCAAGTTAAAACAAGGGCTACACTAAAAACACTATTAAAAAAGGGCATAACAAGCTTATTTAGAGTAAAAGTAAATACAACGTGGAGTTTATCTCTCTCTTGTATTCCTCTCTCACACTTTCTCTCGTTTAGTGAGAGAGGTGAGCTCTTGGTTGTCCAGCCAGGACTTTATCTGGGCTGAAATTTCTCACATTCTCACACATATGAGATACACGGGTGTGGAGTGTGTATGTTCTCTCTGTGTTTGAGTGGGTTCCTCCGGGTACTCTGGTTTCCTCCCACAGTCCAAACACATGCATGTTAGGTTGATCCTCACTCTAAACTGCCTGTAGGTGTAAGTGTGTGTGTGTGTGTGTGTGTGTGGGTGTGTGTGTGGGTGTGGGTGTGTGTTGGCCATGCGATGGACTGGCGCCTGTCCATGGTGTACCCTGCCTTTGCCCGATGAGGCTGGGATTGGCTCCTGAAATTAGTTTTTCCATCCGAATGAGCCTGATTGGCTGAGGAGTGCCTTTGGTGATCTTACAGCGCATGTGATTGGTCTGTGAGTTTACTGTACTGTATACCATAAAGACAAGAAAAGCTGCGCCGCTTAAAATAAACACTGTCAACATTCAATTATTCTCAGTAGTTTATCACTTTGGGTCCGCACTGGCCAACGTCTGGGTCCGGACCCGGACCGCGGCCCGCCTATTAGTGACCTCTGACCTAGGCTAACTCAGCAACTGCCTTAAAACTATGCTATGGTTTTAGCCTTGTCGTTGTTAAAGAGCCCATATTTTCCCCATATTAATTATTGTATGCACTATGTAAACATTGTTAAAGTTGTTTTTGTGTTTCGTCATCAAAGCATGTACATACAGTGTCTCACATTTCTTCTCACATCTCTGCAAATATTAGGATATTGGGACATTAATGGCTGAGTGTTGAGTTATTCTCAGAAGACAGTAAGTCTATTCTGTTATACAAGCTGTACACTGACTACTCTAAGCTATATCCAAGCTTCATTCTATAGCATTGCCCAATTAAAAGATATAAGGAAGCATATAGCCTTCTATGGTAAAGTTAGAAGGAGTTTTAACTTTGTGGTCCAAAGAAAAACTAAATATTATCTTTAGAGGAGAGGACAAAAACCTTGTTTACTTTCAATTTAAGTTCAATGTAAAGAGCTTTTTTTTTTTTTTGGTCCATTTATCATGAAACTTTCACACAAAATAAATGCCGTGTTCAAATAAAGCAGAACAGCAATAATATGTTTATTGTTTTATTTAACAAGCCAGTTTAAACTGAGCAAACTGAAATCTTAAAAAATGATTATTTTTAATTTTTATTAGAAAATAAAACCACCCCTATCCAATAGGCGAGCACAAACATTTCACTCGGAACTCAGAAAGCAGTCGAAGGTGATTCACATGGCGCGTGAGGACAGCTATCCAGTCGAGAATGAAAAAGGAGGTTTGAGTGATATGATGATAAACATGCACACAGGACTTAAAACTTTTAAAAAAAGTTAAAACTTTTAAAAAAGTTTATATTTTGCATCTTGTTTTTGAGTCGCCTAGTTTTGCCATTGACAATTCACAGTTCCCACACTCCGCCAGCTGCCTCTTAAACAATGTTTAGCTCCACCCTCCCTTTAAAACCAGTCTCAGTATGAAGATGGACTGATAGGGATGATAACCAATTTCGTTAAATTCGTTTTGACAGCTCCTTAACTCTCCAATCATAGCCTGTTTGAAGAGTTTAAAACTAGTGCTATGATTGGTCCAAGTCTTCTTTTCCCAACAGGCTGCTGCCCAATGCGGTTACACCCATAGACGACATGCCTGGAGCACGGATGCACAGTTGATCTCAAAGCCATCCATAGCTTTTCCCGTATTTTGAAGTGAGAAATCGTAGCAGCGTAATTTGATGTCTAAAGGTCGGAAGGTCTACCTACGTACTACTGCACTCGTGGCCATCAAGACTTATTAACGCAGCCATTTGTGCCAGTAGAACGGAACCATTATAACTTCACGTATGTGTTATTTGCCTATTACTGCATGTGTTCGTACCCTGAGATCGGACATCAGCTTCTTGTCCAGCGTCTGCTCCAGGAAGTGCGGGCTCACCTGCTGCATGGAGCCCTAGTGTAGAAAGAAGAAGGGATTACAAGACCCAAACGCAAGCTGGCAGCACGTCATACGGCTCCACAAAACATAAAAAACCCACTTACCAGTAGCTTGGCCGCCTGCACCCGGACCACCCATGAGCCATCGCTGACCATGTGACAGATTTTCCCAAACGAGTCATCTATCAGCCGGATCTCCTCGTTGGATGACGGGATGGGGACAATGCTGTGAGTAAATGAAAGGAGATTTAAAATAAGCTTATTTGTTTGTGAAATGTATTTTTATCCAAAGTGTCTGGAAGGTCTGCTTCTGGGAACTGGAACCACAACCTGCTGCTAGTGCCTTACGCCTGGTTCACACTACACGACTGTCTGAGTGGTCGGGTCTTTGTGCTGTTCACACTACGTGGCTGGTTGAGCTGTAATCGTGAGTCGTTCAGTTGTGGCTTTCACACTATGTAGTGGTTAGTAAGGTGGTGTAGTGGTTAGTACGGTGGTGTAGTGGTTAGTACGGTGGTGTAGTGGTCAGTATGGTGGTGTAGTGGTTAGTACGGTGGTGTAGTGGTTAGTAAGGTGGTGTAGTGGTTAGTACGGTGGTGTAGTGGTCAGTATGGTGGTGTAGTGGTCAGTATGGTGGTGTAGTGGTTAGTATGGTGGTGTAGTGGTTAGTATGGTGGTGTAGTGGTTAGTATGGTGGTGTAGTGGTCAGTATGGTGGTGTAGTGGTTAGTATGGTGGTGTAGTGGTTAGTACGGTGGTGTAGTGGTTAGTATGGTGGTGTAGTGGTTAGTATGGTGGTGTAGTGGTTAGTAAGGTGGTGTAGTGGTCAGTACGGTGGTGTAGTGGTCAGTACGGTGATGTAGTGGTTAGTATGGTGGTGTAGTGGTTAGTACGGTGGTGTAGTGGTTAGTACGGTGGTGTAGTGGTTAGTACGGTGGTGTAGTGGTTAGTATGGTGGTGTAGTGGTTAGTATGGTGGTGTAGTGGTTAGTATGGTGGTGTAGTGGTTAGTAAGGTGGTGTAGTGGTTAGTAAGGTGGTGTAGTGGTTAGTATGGTGGTGTAGTGGTTAGTATGGTGGTGTAGTGGTTAGTATGGTGGTGTAGTGGTCAGTATGGTGGTGTAGTGGTTAGTATGGTGGTGTAGTGGTTAGTACGGTGGTGTAGTGGTTAGTACGGTGGTGTAGTGGTTAGTACGGTGGTGTAGAGGTTAGTATGGTGGTGTAGTGGTTAGTATGGTGGTGTAGTGGTTAGTATGGTGGTGTAGTGGTTAGTATGGTGGTGTAGAGGTTAGTATGGTGGTGTAGTGGTTAGTATGGTGGTGTAGAGGTTAGTATGGTGGTGTAGTGGTCAGTATGGTGGTGTAGTGGTTAGTATGGTGGTGTGGTGGTTAGTATGGTGTTGTAGTGGTTAGTATGGTGGTGTAGTGGTTAGTATGGTGGTGTAGTGGTTAGTATGGTGGTGTAGAGGTTAGTATGGTGGTGTAGAGGTTAGTATGGTGGTGTAGTGGTTAGTATGGTGTTGTAGTGGTTAGTATGGTGGTGTAGTGGTTAGTATGGTGGTGTAGAGGTTAGTATGGTGGTGTAGAGGTTAGTATGGTGGTGTAGTGGTCAGATTTAGCTCAAAAGTATCACCGACCAGTCTTAGAATGGATTTTTGGCTGGAGACACTGAAGTTTAACAAAGCCTGAAATGTTTGAAAGCTACACCACCTCTCGGGGTAAAGCTGGCTCAGCACCCACACCATCTGAACAGCCGCCGATCGCACTTGCTCGTAATCATCAGTCAGGAGCTTGCAGGCCTGCAGGAGACATTACAAACAGTATAAACACAGGTTTATATTTATTAATCATAAATAACTTAAAAACAATCTTGTTTAAAGTGACAGTCTGGTGAAAATCACATGTACTATATACAAATACAACTAAAACATGACTCACAAGTAAGTTCCTCAAGCAGGCGTCATTAATTTTGCACTGTAATTGTACAACTAGCATAGCTAACAAATAACAGAGGCTTGTGATGACAAAATATGCATGACTGGTCTTAAAACCATGCTGAGTTATTGACTAATGCCTAATAGACTTGCTAATGTGGTTTTTGGTACTGTATGAGACACTGTTATTATAATAATAATAATAATAATAATAATAATAATAATAATAACTAGAAAAGTGCATTTCTTGAAGAAAACGCAGGACGGCTGCACAACATGAGCAGTGCAAGAAATGAGGAATAAATAAACAAAACCATAATGTTTGGGTGTGCTCGAAAATGACTGGGACTCTAAGTCGGGGTGTAAGAAAATATAAAAATATAGAATATCGAGATATTATGTTTAGTGATACTGTATCGATTCTCAAAAACAAAGTTTATATACACAGATTCCTGGCAGACAGTGAATCATTGTGTGTTGTGTTTAAACCTCTGACCACTAGATGGCAGTGTTTTAATCCATTTTCAGCTCCACTCCAACATGAACAAGCAGCACAAGGGCGCAATGCTAGTGTAAGCATTAACAAACCTGTTCATATAGTGGTGTGTTTTCACCACTATCACTTTGCTTACAATATTGTGATATATTGAATCATGGCTGCTGTATCACAATACATATTGTATTGCCAGGTTCTTGCCAATACACAGCCCTAACTCTGGGAGAAAAGAGGGATGAATAAACGACAAATTAATGAGTGTAGGTGGGTGTGTCTTAAAACCATGCTGAGTTACTGACTAATGTCTAATAGACTTGCTAATGTGGTTTCTGGCACTGTATGAGACACTATAATAATAATAATACTAATAATAATACTACTACTACTAATAATAATAATAATAATAACAACTAAAAAAGTGCATTTCCGCAGGATGGCTGTACAATGTGAGCAGTGCGAGGAACGAGGGATGAATAAACGACAAGCAGAGGAGTGCGGGTCAGTGTGTTTGGGGATCTGCCCTGAGTAAGCAGTTTGGTGGCTGTAGGTTAAACGAAACCATGAAGTTTGGGTGGGCTCGAAAATTAATGGGACTCTAAGGGAGAAAAGGGAGATAAATAAACAACAAATTAAGAAGAGAAGGTGGGTGTGTCTGTGGATTAGTGTTTGGGGGTCTGCCCTGAGTCAGCGTATGCGAAATGGCATCTGTCGGACAAGCAGAAGTTCCTAAGATCGGCGCTTATTTTTGCATCCCATTCATTCTCTATGGGAAGAAATTCTGGGAAATTGCACTCCTATTTGGAAACCATGCATCCGATCATAAAGCTGTATACAAGCCCAATCAGACCAGACAATCTGGAGTTGGATGAGTTATGTGGCAAAGACAAATAAGAATAATAAAAGACAACAATAACATATCGTGGAATATATTCCTTTTATACGTCGTATACAGTGTCAGCTTCCACACACAGCAGAGCTAGTCTCTATGATCAACTACGTATCACTAAAGCATCAGTGCAGGCTGGTGTGACAGTGAAGACCTTCACCTGGCTGTACGCAGTCTGTTGGAGCTTCATTCCTCTTTCGTGCAGCTGCAGCTGAGAATATAAACACAGAGAGTTCAGTCCAATTCAACAAACCTTCACTTAAACGTACGGCCTCTGCACAAGTCATAAAGAAACATGAGCAGCCTATCAGCCCACCATAGCTTTAATAGACGCCGTGCGAACGCGGGGGTCCTGGTCACTGAAGTAGTCACTAATCAGGCTCTGGACGTCACGCAGTGGTGCGACGGAGGTTCCTGCCTCGCTCTCTTTGGTCAGAGGCTTGTCAACAGTTCCCAGACAGCCCAAGAGCTGCAGACATTTATTCCGTACACCGAAGTAGGCGCTGTTAAGGTGCTGCGAAGAAGACAAACTAATTATTAAACATCAGGCATATATATATATATATATATATATATATATATATATATATATATATATATATATACACACACATACCGAACAACCAAGTACATGCAAATAGCTGGACCTTAAACAAGTAATCAAAATAACTTAAAAGTGTAAGACCGTTGACAGTTGAAACACCAGACAGCTACCATTACCACTGAAAAACAGGTCAAAACCAAACTGTAGTTTGATAAACTGAAAGTTAGGATATATTGAAATATAGAATATCAGGATATTACGTTTAGTGATACTGTATCGATTCTCAAAAACACTGTCTGGCAGACAGTGAATCATTCTGTGTTGTCTTTAAACCTCTGACCACTAGATGGCAGTGTTGTAATCCATTTTCAGCTCCACTCCAACATTAACACACAGCATGAGAGCGCAATGCTATTGTAAACATTGGTAAACCTTTTCATATAGTGGTGTGTTATAATTATAATATTTAAAAACCGCAATATATCCCTTTGCTTGCAGTATCGCCATATATCACAATATACTGAATTGTAAGCGCTGTATAACGATAGTACTGTATCGCCAGGTTCTCGCCAATACACAGTCCTAAAAGAAGCTGCTCCGCAGTTTCAGTTTCCATTTCCCAAATGCTTTAGTTGCTTTTCTTATTATCTAAAATTTAAAACCTAATTTCCATCACAGTACTTAACTTATGATTGGTTCATAGTTGTACAGCATTAAAGTTCAAGAGCAGTCATTTTTCTGTCTTATTTTCTATGCAGATACACGTCCCTACAGAATCACTCAAACATTCTAGAATGTTCCATTCTTACCAAGTAGAGCTGTTTCAGTAATCTGAAGAAAAATCCTTTATATTTTTTTATATGGCAAACAACAGTATATGGCAATAAACAGTATTTCCTTCGAATGGAAGTCAATAGAACCAGATTTTTTTTCCAAGCTATTCTGGAGCATTTCTATTGGTACATTGATCATAACATTTTCACACAAAATAAACAGTAGCTCGTGTTCAAATAATTTTGAAAACTAAAAATAGACAAAATACTAATTTCCAAATAAATTTAAATAATTAAAAAAAAATAACAAGAGTGTTATTATTAGTCAATTATTAGTCCATCCATCCATTGTCTTCCGCTTTATCCTGCTAGTCGGGGTCACGGGGGGCCTGGAGCTAATCCCAGCGTCATCGGTCGAAGGCGGGGTACACTATGGACCAGTCCATCACATGGCAAACACACACTCACACCTACGGGCAGTTTAGAGTGAGGATCCTAACATGCATGTGTTTGGACTGTGGGAGGAAACCGGAGTACCCGGAGGAACCCACTCAAACACAGAGAGAACATACACACTCCACACAGAACAACTCAATTATTGTGTTATAATCTGTAATGATTTTTTAATTGTACACCTTCGATAAATAAAATCAGCAGAATTTCACAGAGTACAATACCTTGCATGCCACCTCGATGAGCCTCTGAGTGACCGCGGTGTTCTCTGGGAGCTGAGTGCCGATGACCAGCAGAGTGTCTAACAACTGCGCCAGCACCTGGTTAGACTCTGTGAGCAAAACAATACAACTTAAAGAACACGTCACTACTGCACTACAGCGGTAAACACAGCTCACACTGGAGCCAACACAGCAGAACAAAACACCTGGTGCTTGTATTTGCAGTTTAAGAAACAAATCGCAATATACTGGAAATCAATACTGATATCATACCATATCGCCATCTCATGATAATGTCAAACGTGATCAGTCAAAAGTTTGGACACATCAGTCAAAAGTTTTGGACTCTTATTATTTGTACTACATTAATAGTAATAATATTAGTGAATAAGTGTGAGGAGATCAGAACTATAGAATAGTCGGTATGGAATTATTCCTGGAGCAGAATTAAACATCTGGTTGTGTTTAAAGAATGTTTAGAGGGTCTTTTAGAAATGAGCTCATTTGCTCTGATGCAGGTTTACATACTTTGAACATTCTGACCAGCAGCTTCATGAGGAGCCACATGGGCTGCTTCTCTAACAGGACTGAAGAAGATAGTGTAGATGCTGAGATCTTGTTCTGATAAACAGGTTTGGTGGTTTTATAGCTCTTATCAAAATATACATTCTCATTTTTACATTTAAATACAGTCAAATGTTTGTTTTAGTAATATTTGTGTACATGGGCTCCAACTTCACTGTTTACACTCGTCTCTCAACACATTCAGATAAACGTCCTCATTATTAAATACACTACTGCTCAAAAGTTTGGGATCACAGTGAAATGTTCTTGTTTTAATGGAGTATCTTCTTCCTTAACACAACAATGGACTGACGGGTCTCTAAAGAAAGTTGTTTCTTTCTGGTCATTGTGAGTCGGTCAGCAAGCCATCAACTGCTGATCTTCAGATACTAAACTAACCTAGAATGTTGTTCCCTTTTATACTCACTTATTAGTAGAATGTTTTTCAGCTGTACATCACAATTGATCAAGGGTGTCCTAACAACCAATTAGTCCAATAACATCCTTAACTTGGATTGGTGGTCGTACCAGGAGATTTAGACAGAGGACTGAGAATTACTGATAATAGGACTATATGTAAAATAAGCCTCTATACAAAAATAGACTTTAATACAGACATTTCTATTCTTTAAAAATCATCTGATACACTTACATTATGGACAATATTGTTTGTAAATTGCATGACAATTGCATGAAATTAAATTCTAAAAAGATCCTAAACTTTTTGAGCGATAGTGTACATATATATTCAGTTAGGTGTGTCCAACTACTAGATTTCTCTTGTATAACTCACTATCATTGGTGAGGGTGCTTATGACATCGTCTACGATGCAGTCAGGAGAGAAACCAGGTGTTTTGGACAGCAAGCCAAGCAGTGATGCAATCTTCAGCCTGACTGAGTTGTCTCCCTCCTGTTTAACAACATTTTAGAAAATAAAAGACCAGAAATCAGCACATCAATCTTACAAAGCCAGACAAATGTGCCTTGTTACAACCTGATTACTCGAAACTCATACCTTGTAATAGTGCTCAAGTAAGATACGAACGACACCCTCAACGCTCTCGGCCTCCACTGGCTTCCGCGCAAAGCTGAGAAGATACTGCAGAGCATCTGTGGGGTTGGTGGCTTTGCACAGGTCAATATGAAGTGCTGCAGATTTACTAGGCTTGGTCAGCCGAAGCTTCTTTGCAGGCGCCTCTTCATGAGGTTGTTGCTGGAAGAAAAATACATAAGCAAGCAATTACATAACAATCAAAATAAATGTAAAGTTTATCTATTTGTATGTATTCAGCTAAACACTGGTATACAACAACTAGCCATAACATTGAACCTCCTCCTAACACACCACAACTAGTGTCACACACAACTACCAGTGTCACTGCAGTGCTGAGAATGATACACCTCCCTAATAGTACCTGCTCTGTGGTGGTCCTGTGGTGGTCCTGATCATTAAAGAACAGAGTAATAAAGTATATAGAAAATCAGATAAACTACAGTCTGTATATGTAGCTCCTATATGGTCAGTGGAGCTGATACAGTGGACAGTGAGTGGAGATATTTGTAAATACACTACTTAATTGCACAATATTATGATGTGAAGACAACATCAGGAATACTTTGAGACCTAGAACTCATAACTTGTCTGAAAAATTATTGTATATCTGTAAAACAGTGACTGAGTGTCAGGTTCCCCCAAATAGAGCTGCTGTATAAACACAGCTGGGTGATTAAGCTGGTCGGTTAATACAGTTAACACTCATATTAGCTCATATCCACTACTGTTCAGTATTCTGTGAGCACACATGTGCAAATTACACGCCGAAAACCTGAAAAACAACACAAATAAATGAAAATAGAGACTTTAAGAAGCTACTCAGCGTTCATTAATCCACAATGACGGTTGAAGTAGCGTTAGCCGGCTAGCTAACCACATCTACACCCTCCAGCTGCGGCTGTTTTCTGCCGAAGTTAAAAACTAGTGGACAGTTTTAATGAACTGGATGTTTTTTACCTGAACAACTTTAGAAAACTCTTCATAAACCCGCTTTTTCAGGTGAGCAGCCATTTTCTCAGAGAAGCGACACAGAACTGAGCCCGCTCTGTGTGTCCCTCTCTGCTCTCCGTACAGCCATCGGACTGTGATGTCGGTGTCACGTGAAGGTAAAAAAAAAAATCTTTTACTTTATATTATTATAAAAAGATTTATATTACAAATATATATCGATTATAAATATTTGTAGTCGATTATTATTATTATTATTATTATTATTGCTATTGTTATTGTTATTGTTATTATTGTCGTTGTTGTTATTGGAAGGAATCTACGTAATCTGAGTGTATATGTATGTATACATATAAGTATGTATGTATAAATGTAAATATTTACCATAAAACGTTTACATTACAAACAGTATGTAAATATTTACATTCGAAATTATGAATATTTGTAAGCATCTATTATTATTATTATTATTATTATTATTATTATTATTATTATTATTATTATTATTATTATTATTATTATTATGAAACACATTAAACTATACCCATTTATTTAAATTATGATTATTTATAAACATCTATTACTATTATTATTATTATTATTATTATTATTATTATTATTATTATGAAACACATTAAACTATACCCATTTATTTAAATTATGATTATTTGTAAACATCTATTATTATTATTATTATTATTATTAGTAGTAGTAGTAGTAGTAGTAGTAGTAGTAGTATTGTCATTGTTGTTATTGAAAGGAATCTACAAACGTAATCTGAGTGTATATGTATGTATACATATAAGTATGTATGTATAAATGTAAATATTTACCATAAAACGTTTACATTACAAACAGTATGTAAATATTTACATTCGAAATTATGTATATTTGTAAGCATCTATTATTATTATTATTATTATTATTATTATTATTATTATTATTATTATTATAGAAAATCTACAAATGTGATTGAGTGTATATGTATGTAAATATTTACATTAAACAGGTGAAACACATTATGAAACATATTAAACTATACCCATTTATTTACATTATGATTCATTGTAAACATCTATTATTATTATTATTATTATTATTATTATAAAAAATCTACAAATGTGATTAAGTGTATATGTATGTCTACATATATGTGTATGTATGTATGTAAATATTTACATTAAACAGGTCTGGTTCCATTGACTATATGTATTGTATGTATTTCTTTATACTGTATATGTACTATTTAGTGTATTTATGTACGTATGTATGTATATATGTGCCCTATTATTATTATTATTACTTACAATTATTGGCTTATACACAGTTGTTTTATGAAAACCACAGAGCTAAGCACTTCAGCAGGTTCAGAAATGAAAGTCACAAAATTTTGTAAAAGTTATAATAAAAAGTAACCATAATCCTGACAGAGACAGACAGATAGACAGACAGATAGAGCTATCCCACTACTCTCTTTTTACTCTTCTCTGAATAAACTGTCCTCAGATGTTTAGGACACTTCATGGACGAGTAAACTTTTAAAGGAATTTGAAGAACAAACACTGGCAGAGCAGCTGAGACTCTGCATGACAACACATTCATCACCCAACTATCAAAACAAGACAAAACAATAAAACACAAACACATTTTAGAGACATAACACACATATACAATATCATCACACTAGTAATCATCCGTTTATTACTGTTTATTACTGTTCATTACTGTTTATTACTGTTCATTACTGTTTATTACTGTGCTGAGAGCTGGTAGAACATCAGGAAGACAGATCTGTAGGTCGGTGAATGTACTGGGCATGTTAGACTAGAGTCAATATTAAACAAGGGAGGCCACGACCAGCAGCTAAGATTCCAAACAGATAGTCTGTATGTACGGCACTCACATAACACAGGTGGGTACTTAACAGATAACATACTGAACTTACTGAACGTACTGAAAAGGTGGCTGTACTGGTGCACCGTGTCTGTGTGACTACATTTAGTGATACATACTGAGTATCATGGAAATGTCTTTAAATACTGTAATAAGATGTTATCACTCACTCCACAACACCTCCGGTCAGATAATAAATAACTTATAAGCTCTACACAAATAAAACTTAAGTTCAGCTAATATCCAGAGTGACCGCCATGTCCAGCACAGACAGCAGCTAGACGGACTGGGAGACTCAGTAAGGTCCTGGTAGGTGCATCCCACAGCTGCTGGAGGGAGCGTGGAGGAGGATCCATAGAGCCAACACCACCATCCAGGTGGTCCCACAGATGTTCAGTTGGGTTCAAGTCTGAGGAATTAGGGGTCCAGGGTAGTTCTTGGAAGTGTCTGTCAGCTCTTCCAACCAATGTGGGTCATTTCTAATTGTGTGGCGTGCCTCATTGTCTTGCTGGAAGATCCCATCTATCCCAGAGAAGACCATCAGCATGTATGGTGTACATGGTCTGCAAGGATGGATTCAGACCCCAATCAGCTGAGAGTGTCTTCCACATGGATCAGTGGGTCCAGAGACTGTCACAAAAACATTCCCCAGACCAGAACACTGCCACCTACATGCTGCTGCCATTCAAACTGTGTATCTTTCACCCTCATCCTTCATGTGAGTCCACCCATGTGGAAATCTGTTTAACTTATTAAACATTGGCTATTTCCAAATATAAAGCCTATAGCTCAGCCATATAGCAACATATACAAGCATGCATGTCTAACCAGTCAAAGGTTTGGAGACACCAACCTGAATATATGTGTGTGTATAGTATAAAGACGCTTAGATCTGAATGCGTTGAAAGAGGAGTTTAAATAGTGATGTTGGTGTTCATGTACACAAATATTACTCAAACAAATATTTTACTGTATGTACATAAAAATCTGTTTGAGGAGATTAAAAACTGGGTGGTCCGAGGGTGGACCAGCAGTGGCAAACAGTCAGCTTGGTACCAGTGTTATCAAGCCAGAGGACCGATATCTAAAAGCAAACAGATAACACAGTCACAACGGTACCAGGCTGGATTTAACCATTATCCATGATTCATATATATATATATATATATATATATATATATATATATATATATATATATATATATATATATATATATATATATATATATGAACGTATGCCGGAACCCATTGCATTTAATGATCTAGACTCGGCAGACAGACTAACCAGCTGTGTGTCAGAAGACATAGAAATACTCATTCTTTTGTTGCTACTAAAACTCAGAGAGAAATGTTTTTTGACAGACTTGGTTCTTTAGCTCCGTATATCAAACACGAAGTAGGAAACCTGGGTGTGATCTTAGTCAGAGTAGATCGTTTCTGCGTAATTTGCACGTTCCAGAAGAGTCCCTACTAACATTTTGGGTTTAAAGAATAGTCCCTACTAACATTTTGGGTTTTAAGAATAGTCCCTACTAACATTTTGGGTTTAAAGAATAGTCCCTACTAACATTTTGGGTTTAAAGAATAGTCCATACTAACATTTTGGGTTTTAAGAATAGTCCCTACTAACATTTTGAGTTTAAAGAATAGTCCCTACTAATATTTTGAGTTTTAAGAATAGTCCCTACTAACATTTTGGGTTTAAAGAATAGTCCCTACTAACATTTTGGGTTTAAAGAATAGTCCATACTAACATTTTGGGTTTTAAGAATAGTCCCTACTAACATTTTGAGTTTAAAGAATAGTCCCTACTAATATTTTGAGTTTAAAGAATAGTCCCTACTAACATTTTGGGTTTAAAGAATAGTCCCTACTAACATTTTGGGTTTAAAGAATAGTCCCTACTAACATTTTGAGTTTAAAGAATAGTTCCTACTAACATTTTGGGTTTAAAAAATAGTCCCTACCAACATTTTGGGTTTAAAGAATAGTCCCTACTAACATTTTGGGTTTAAAAAATAGTCCCTACCAACATTTTGGGTTTAAAGAATAGTCCCTACTAACATTTTGGGTTTAAAGAATAGTCCCTACTAACATTTTGGGTTTAAAGAATAGTCCCTACTAACATTTTGGGTTTAAAGAATAGTCCCTACTAACATTTTGAGTTTAAAGAATAGTCCCTACTAACATTTTGGGTTTAAAGAATAGTCCCTACTAACATTTTGGGTTTAAAGAATAGTCCCTACTAACATTTTGAGTTTAAAGAATAGTTCCTACTAACATTTTGGGTTTAAAAAATAGTTCCTACCAACATTTTGGGTTTAAAGAATAGTCCATACTAACATTTTGGATTTAAAGAATAATCCCTACCAACATTTTGGGTTTAAAGAATAGTCCATACTAACATTTTGGATTTAAAGAATAATCCCTACCAACATTTTGGGTTTAAAGAATAGTCCATACTAACATTTTGGATTTAAAGAATAATCCCTACCAACATTTTGGGTTTAAAGAATAGTCCCTACTAACATTTTGGGTTTAAAGAATAGTCCCTACTAACATTTTGAGTTTAAAGAATAGTCCATACTAACATTTTGAGTTTAAAGAATAGTCCCTACTAACATTTTGAGTTTAAAGAATAGTCCCTACTAACATTTTGAGTTTAAAGAATAGTCCATACTAACATTTTGGGTTTAAAGAATAGTCCATACTAACATTTTGGGTTTAAAGAATAGTCCATACTAACATTTTGGGTTTAAAGAATAGTTCCTACTAACATTTTGTATTTAAAGAATAGTCCCTACTAACATTTTGGGTTTAAAGAATAGTCCCTACTAACATTTTGAGTTTAAAGAATAGTCCCTACTAACATTTTAAGTTTAAAGAATAGTCTCTACTAACATTTTGGGTTTAAAGAATAGTCTCTAATAACATTTTGGGTTTAAAGAATAGTCCCTACTAACATTTTGGATTTAAAGAATAGTCCCTACTAACATTTTGGGTTTAAAGAATAGTCCCTACTAACATTGTGGGTTTAAAGAATAGTCCCTACCAACATTATGGGTTTAAAGAATAGTCCCTACTAACATTTTGGGTTTAAAGAATAGTCCCTACCAACATTTTGGGTTTAAAGAATAGTCCATACTAACATTTTGAGTTTAAAGAATAGTCTCTAATAACATTTTGGATTTAAAGAATAGTCCCTACTAACATTTTGGGTTTAAAGAATAGTCCCTACTAACATTTTGGGTTTAAAGAATAGTCCCTACCAACATTTTGGATTTAAAGAATAGTCCCTACTAACATTTTGGGTATAAAGAATAGTCCCTACTAACATTTTGGGTTTAAAGAATAGTCCATACTAACATTTTGAGTTTAAAGAATAGTCCCTACTAACATTTTGGGTATAAAGAATAGTCCCTACTAACATTTTGGGTTTAAAGAATAGTCCATACTAACATTTTGAGTTTAAAGAATAGTCTCTAATAACATTTTGGATTTAAAGAATAGTCCCTACTAACATTTTGGGTTTAAAGAATAGTGTCTAATAACATTTTGGATTTAAAGAATAGTCCCTACTAACATTTTGGGTTTAAAGAATAGTGTCTAATAACATTTTGGATTTAAAGAATAGTCCCTACTAATATTTTGAGTTTAAAGAATAGTCTCTAATAACATTTTGGATTTAAAGAATAGTCCCTACTAACATTTTGGGTTTAAAGAATAGTCCCTACTAATATTTTGAGTTTAAAGAATAGTCCCTACTAGCATTTTGGGTTTAAAGAATAGTCCCTACCAATATTTGGGGTTTAAAGAATAGTCCCTACTAACATTTTGGGATTAAAGAATAGTCTCTAATAACATTTTGAGTTTAAAGTATAGTCCCTGCAAATATTTGAGCAAACTTGTTTACATTATATTTGCAGTGGATAATTCAGATTGTGACTTCTAGATGCTGTTTATTTATGCTCGCATTTGATTGGCTGAAAGGGAGAGAGCTCACTGAAGACTGACGTCATGACCTGCAAATATTCTGACTGCCAGACTCTGAGAAGCTAATGGTCCGTCATCAGGTCTCAGTCCACAGAACTCAAGCAAAAATCTGTTTGATATCTGGTCTTCAGGATCAACGTCCTCAACGTACCATCAGGCTCATTACTGCACGCCTTGATTTTGAGGATGGTTTAAATGTTATTACAACGTTTTAAGGTGGACTGGAAAGTTGAAAGGAGGTGTTGTGTTAACTAGCAAACTAATCCAACCTTCTATTATAACTAGGCTAGCGCTCAGAAGTATCTTCCAATGCTGAGACCAAGTATATGTCCTCGGTTTAAAGGGTCAATTATCTTTTATTTGTATACGTCCTGTTAATTCCATTTATTAAAACCAGCCATAATTCATTACATGACTGTTATCTGACGTGTCTTGTAGCCCCTTACAATTAAGAACTCTGTGCCTTTAAGACCTGCTCATGCAGGTGATCTCTGTTGTGATTGGTTGCCCTGCGGCATTCAATAACCAGCAGAGGTTAAAGCTCTTTAAAATGAATGGGCGAAGCTAAACTACAGCACATTGTGACATCACAAAAATTAAAAACGAGGATCACGGTCACCACCAGGTGAACGTAAGCTTATAGAAGAAGCCATGGCTCTTAAACAGGAAGCCTTTATCCGAGCTGTGGGCTTTCAGGCTCACTTTATATCCTTTAGCCTCGATGTCCATTTTAACACAGTCCAGGAGATCCTCCACGGAAGCTGGGGCGTTCCAGGGGCCGAAGCTGACCACAGATTCCTTTCTCGAGTCCAGGCTGTCCATAGCGTCTCTGTACCTCGCCAGATCGTCCTCAGTCCTTAGCACGCACATGATTATGGTGGAGTATCTCGAGGCCATGGCTTCCGCTCTGGCCACTCTGATGATGACCTCCAGGTTTTCGTGGTAGTTGCGCACGCGAGACAGGAACTGCTGCCTGCCCACCGTCTCGCCGAACAGCTGGGGCGTCTCCTCCAGGGCCTTAACCAGGGGCTTAACGTCGTAATACAACGCCTCCTTGTGCACCTCCAGCAGGTTCCTCTTCGGGACCTCCTCAGTGCGGAGGAACTCCAGGATCGCCCCAAAGTGCGTCCCGTCTCGGTCGATGAAAAAGCGGCCCTCGCCGTCCTTCGCGAGCCTCAGGGGGCCCGTGAACAGGTCCGCCAGCTTGGAGTTGGGGTATTTACGCAGTGTGGCCAGAGTGGTGGTGAACAGCTGACCACCCACGTTCAGCTGCACGGCCGAAGAGTGCTGAGGAGAAGACGGAAGAAAAAATTAGGGTGAAAATTTGTTGGTATACATTTTTCTTTAGCTGTGAGTGGATCAGATGTCCTTCAGATCAATGTTTTTTTTAAACCCAACCACTTAAAAACATTTACTTAGTGGCGAACTCCAAAAACTCCTGCTTAAATAAGTGGTTAAGATAATAATTTAGATAATAAACAGTCACTCAGAGGGGTATGAACTGAAAAGGTTATTAGTAGATTACAGTGATAGTGAATGGAACCAGATGTCCACCTCTAAAAGCTCCCTCACAATAATGGTCATGAATTCATTGCCACAAAACTGGTGGAGGGATACATGGAGGACGCTGTGAGGCAAAATAGACCCCAAAGAAAACATATAAACATTTCTTTTTCCAGGGTTACAGTTAGGGTTTTTGTAAAGGTTAATACTAAATTACAGTGATAGTGAATGGAACCAGACGTCCACCTTTAAAAGCTCCCCCACAGTAATGGTCATGAATTCATTGCCAAAACATTGTATAACAACAGCTGTGTGATGAGGTTTTGGACTAAAACATATAGTTTAAATCTATTCATGGTGAAGGGATACATGGAGGACGCTGTGAGGCAAAATAGACCCCAAAGAAAACATATAAACATTTCTTTTTTTTTCAGGGTGGCTTTAATAGTAGATAAATTGGCTATATTTGTGTGGTGACGTCTGGTTACCATCACCACTACTGTAGAGAAATCTGAGCTTCTACAACTAACCATTTCACATGAAACCCAAGACTGTGTTTAAATCTCAACCACTGAATTATATAGCAATTTTAAAAAGTGTGTGGAATTCCCCTTCGACTATACTGAGCTGCAATGGTTTTGGATTGTAAGTACAATGGATATATTTGTGTTGCAGACATGGTGACGTCTGGTTACCATCACCACCACCACTATTGGGAAGTGGTCAGGTTCAGTGTGTGTCTCTCTCTAATTAATCATTTCACATCAAACCACTCGGAATAAATTTATTTATATCTCAAGCACTTAAGTATACAAAATTTGGTGGAGTTTCCCTTTAACTACACGTTTGAAAGTGTCCGCTTTGCTGAGTACTTTTAAATACTAATAGTAACTTATACTCAGGCATACGAGGAAAGAGTACTATTTTATGGTTAAGCCACATTCCTGGCAGCAGAGGGGGCTGTCACCGGTTTCGTTTGGTCAGTTTCGTGTACTTACCTACAAATTCGGGTGGATTAGTACTTATAGTATAACAATAATAATAATACCTTTGCTTCTACTTTAGCATAGCTGTAAGGGACGAACAAATCAATAAGAAAAAAGTTCGACTCTATTTTGAAGTTAATGTTTTTACTTTCATTCCACTCACTGAGGTATCGCTACCTTCACCTGACTGAGAGGCTTTACTCTACGAGTTAAAGGGGAAGTCCACCGATTTTTAAAAAAATTTCCACAAGTAATTCAGATTGATTTAATGTGAAATAATTAATTTGCAGAGAAACGTGTTTTACAGAGGTGGTGATGGTAACCAGGGGTCTCCGTGTCTACAACAAAAAATACAGCCATTTATTTCACGTCAGTCACAATCACGCTTCAAGAGAAGCAAAGCATCGTATGATAAATATCCTTAGAGAAGTGCAAATCCACCAAAATTTTGTAACCTTTATTTTTTAATACAGCAATCTTATCATTCAAAAGCAATAGTGAACCTACATGTGTCTTACGGGTTGATATATGGAATACTGATGCTGGTAAAACAGCAGAAGATCTGGAATGAAAAGTTTAGTGTTTACATAACCTAATTCACGTACTAACTAAGAATCTGGATGTCTGGTTCCATCATATACAGCCAAGTTTCTCTACAACTTAGCATTTCACACAACCCCACTCTTATCTACTTATTTACACTACCTAGAAATTTTATAAGTCGGTGTAGGTCCCCTTTCACTGTGTAGAACAGCTGCTACCAGCGTATACAGCACAAACGGATCTCTCCAGCTTAGCAGTAAACAAGCAATCGGACTTTCCTCGACGAGAAGACCCTCTTACCGGCTGCAGGGGGTCCACAGACTGCTTTCTGGATGCTTTGCTGTCCGGAAGACTCATCTTGGTGAAGTTTCGACGGTGAACGCTTCCATCCGCGACCACAACAGCAGGTGTGTGAGCTGGAGGGGGCGTGGCCTCTGCTAGTAAGAGGCCAGGAGTGGGGCATGGCCTATGCAAATAAGAGCTTAGGAAAGGGCGTGGCTTCTGCAAGTAAGCGGCAAGGAGGGGGCGTGGCTTCTACTGCTCCTTAGTAAAACACTCAAGATCAGCATCTTTAACTTAATGCTTTCTTTCCAGAAGATCCAATCCTGGTGAGGTCCAGGATGTAGATGCCAGAGCAACACGAGAGCTGATTCATGTGGAAGCGTATCCAGAAAGTCAGATTATGTGCTGTTTGTGAATTGTAATCAATTCCAAGAAAATAAGTTTCCTCCTCCAATAACAATGAACCACCACCACCACAGCAGAGACATACAGCAGTGAAGTGTGAAATTACTCAACACATGATTAAACACCAGGAACTGAGAAGAAATTCCAACCTGTGTGACCCTGAAATATTCGCTGTGCAAAGAAAAAAAAACATGCATCTAAAAAAATTTAAAAGCTTTACAGGAGAGGCAAAAAACTGTCTCCACTTTTAATGCAAGTCAATGGAACCAGAATTATTTCCCAGTCATTTTGGGGCATTTCTATTGGTCCTTTAACCCTGTCATTTACACACAGGGTAAACAGCAGCTGCTTGTAAATATAAAAATGCACAAAAATAGAGATGCATGTTTGAACAGTGCTACTACAGTCCATAGTTGGATGTAAATTAATAAAACACCAACACACAAGTCGTATTTCTCCTTTTATTTTTGTACAGAAAATGACGACCTTCTCATCATCCAATAGCGAACGCCTGCAAACGAGAGAAAAAGAAAAAATATAAATATATAACACATGGGAACAAAAACAAAGTGAGCCATAAACAAAGCCTGCGTCACCAGAACACCCTTCTCAGACAAATGCCTCAAAATCTTCAAGCTAAAGGGACTTTCTCCTCCGAGGGACTGAAACCAGTAACACAGAACGTGAACTGACCCAGACGCCTCGGAGAGAGAAGCTGTCCCGCTCCGACTCGTCATCGTATCATCACTGAAGGGGGTGTGAGCTCAGCAGTTTATTAAAATATACTGTTTTTATGTATATTGACTAAATAAGCTCCAATTAGAAAAAGTAGCAGCCTTGGTTTTATAGTCTCCATAGTTTCAGAAATGGGTTGTAGAAGTCCTTTTCAGCTCCTCAAAGACCTAAAGCCAGTTTTCCACCACATGGTACCATGGCTTGACTCTACTATCCATCAGGTATGGTGTGAGCCAAGTGAACCCTCTTGCCTCACCTTGTGGAAGCCTATCAAGATTAAGGAGAGTATTTCCCCGTTTATTTATTTTTTTAGATGGTCACATGGAGTCATCATGATGAGTCAGCTACACTGATATATAGAAGTAACATCAGGCTGAGCCATACCATGTGGTGGAAAAGCCCACATCAGTACCACCTAAGCCATCTAATTCTCTGGCCAAGATGTACAGGGAGCTTGAACAGAACATAAAAGGAGCCTAATATGAATAAATCCATATCCTTTCCTTCCATCCAAGAGACTTTGGGCTCAAGACAGGGGTGTGAAACCTCATCTGCATAGAGCCAGTGTGGCTGCAAGCTTTCCTTCCACTCAAACAGGAGCAAACCAAATAACTGTCCAAAGACAAACTGGATTAAACATTAGAATTAATTTACTTGGACTAAAACGGTGCAGCCACACTGGCACATGCAGCTAAAGCTCTACTGGGACTGGATTCATTTTACATGGTCAGGTTGGGGGAACATCACTGCCACATAATGTTAAATGTTTTGCATATGAATAACAATTGTGCACCAAAAAAAGTTTGTTTAAAAGATTAAAAAACAAAGCTGTCCACAGGTAGTGGTCTAAACGAGTGTAGTATATTTAACATTATCATTAGTTTGGCAGAAGGCAGCCATCTATCAACACCACCAGCCACGAAATCAAACAAGTCATGTGGTTTGAATGTTAAAACTATGCACAGGAAAAGTGTATAAGCTCGATGGACCCAAGTGGCAGTGTGCAATCAAAACTAGGGGTGTAAGAAAATATCGGGATATTATGTTTAGTGATACTGTATCGATTCTCAAAAACACAGTATCAATACACAGATTCCTGGCAGACAGTGAATCATTGTGTGTTGTGTTTAAACCTCTGACCACTAGATGGCAGTGTTGTAATCCATTTTCAGCTCCACTCCAACATTAACAAGCAGCACAAGGGCGCAGTGTTATTGTAAGCATTGATAAACCTGTTCATACAGTGGTGTGTTTTAATAGTAGGATTTTAGAAATCGCTAGCTCATATATATATATATATATATATATATATCTTTGCTTGCAGTATCGCAATATATTTAATATATTGAATCGTTACTGCTGCATCACGATATGTATTGTATCGTCAGGTTCTTGATAATACACAGCCCAATCAAAACACTGGTAATAGAACGATCCCACCACAGCATGTATAGCTGTCCTTGTTTCAATAGCCCTTAACTGAAACCCCCCCCCCTTCCCCTCAAATGCCGTAACCACCTCCTGTGGACCTTACCCCTTATGCAGTGGGCACGGGAGTTCCTTGTGGCATGACAGGGACTTCAGGCTTGGCTCCTTTCTGTTCGGACACAGGGGTGGTGGGGAGGATCTCCTCTTTAGGCTCCACGATGCTGACGTGGTCAGGCAGAGGCTTCTTGGGGCCAATCTTGCCACTGGGGTCCCAGGGAAGCATGATCTTAACCTTGATGCCGAGCACACCTGCACACAGACACAAACAGGTCAGAGTTAATTAGTTTCAGTTAGCCATGAATAAATATACCACCTATATGTTCTAGATAAAGGAACCTATATTGTTATGCTGCAGCTCCAGAACCCTCAGTCAGATAAAGGGCTGCCAAGTGCACTGCTCATGTTAGTTTATTGAGGGTCCCAATAATGACATCCCTAAATCAAACTAATATCTGTAACGATGCCCTTCTCAGACAAATGCCTCGATGTCTTCAACTGAAAGGAACGCTCCACTCTGAGGACCTGAAGTCAGGAGCACAGAACGTGACCCACGACCCAGAATCCTCGGAGACAAGATGCTGTTCCGTTCCGACTCGTCATCGTATCATCACTGAAGGGAACTGGACCACAGAGGAGACTACATCTGTACACTCGGTGCTATGATTAATCTCACACACTGAGACTGTTCAACACAACGAGGTCCAAGTAGGAATAAAGCAGCCCTACTGTTTCATACTGACCTCTATTTTACACTTTCAGGACACACTTGAATTTCTGCTTGATCAAGTGCATTTCTCATGGACATGTAGGGATTTATTTCTTCTGACTTCATTTAATCTGCTTTAAGTCATGCCTACAGTACCCAGAACACTCTGTGCACACATACACTACTATTCATAAGCTTAGAATCAAGGTTTTAATTAATAAACCAACAACATGGCAAAAATAATCAAAACACAAGTCAAGAGCAATTTTACAAGGTACATAATGAAATAATATATATGAGGAAGCTGAAAAGTTGCTATAAAAACTAGGATTTGTCCAAAATGATCATGTGTATGTGATATGAAAGCATTAAATCCCATAGTTTTCTTAAGGCAAATGAATTTGCTATAAATACTATATATTAGTTATGCTTAAATAACTTCATGACAATACTGAAGTGTTTGTGTGTGTATACATATACACCCATGTTTTAAATGTATTTTACTTTGTATATAAGGAATTTGTATATAAAATAAATTAATATAAACGATTCCAGCCTTATAAGTGGTCGTGTTTACGTTAACTTATGGCAAAAAACACATCTGTGTTAATGAAACAAGATGTTTTTCTTTTGATGTTTCTATGTATTGTTTACACATAGAATTGAAAGAGTTGTATTAAAAAGAGGAGTCGAAATAGGCTAAAGCTTCAGACGGCACCTTTTCTGTCAGTATTTATTATTATTATTATTATTATTATTATTAGTTTTACTATTTTTTGCATCAATAAATGTACACATTTTGAAAAAAACTAACTAAACAAACCAAAACAAAGTGTAAAAAATGAAAACCTTACGTCTGGTATTTATCCTGGATCAAGCATGACATGACTGATCTACTGTTTATTGTTTATTCTCTTATATACTCAGCATTTTATTTCTTGTTTTCTTAGTTTAACGCAGCCGCTGTTTCTAAAAGCTGGCCTTACCACGATTCTCAGTCTGATCTCTTACTTTGATCTCAGTCTGATCTCTTACTCTGATCTCAGTCTGATCTCTCACTCACCCTGTCTGAGCAGGACGTGGCGGACAGCGGTGTCGACGTAGTAGTTGACTGGATCTCCGCTGTGGATCATCAGACCGTCCACAAACTTCATGGACTTGGCCCTCTGACCCCTCAGCTTACCAGAGACGACCACCTCGCACCCCTTGGCCCCGCTCTCCATGATGAAGCGCAGGACACCGTAGCAGGCCCTGAGGGGACAGGAAGTCCAGTCAGACACCCAAATAAAAGAAACCCTTGCTTTTAAGGGCCGATACGGCTCATTTATATTCTTCTCAGACAAATGCCTCGATGTCTTCAACCGAGAGGGACACTCCGCTCCGAGGCCCTGAAGTCAGGAGCACAGAACGTGATCCACGACCCAGAAACCTCAGAGACGAGACAATGTCCCGTTCCGACTCGTCATCGTATCATCACTGAAGAACATAAGCACTCTTATAGAGAGAGGAGGGCTCTCTCGTGTAGGGCTACAGAAGAACCACTCACGGTCCCCTGAGGAGTCTTCTAATTATAATCTAATCAATGTTTAACATCTAAAACCATTCAAGAACCTTGTCTTAAGAGTATATACACAGCAGGAGGTGGGCATGGACCTCCAATATCATAATAAAGCCACGCTCCACCACAGACATATACATATTTGCTTACCTACGGACAGCCAGTCCTCCGAGCAGCTTGTAGCGCAGAGACTCTGCCTGGGCGATGGCGCACAGTCCTCTGGTGGCAACCTTCTCAGCATACAGCTGAAACACAAACAGGAGGAGGAGTTTAACAAGAGCAGCACAGTATCAGCATATACAGGACTAGATGGTCACAATTTCTACAGCTTCATAAGCATCAAAATATCTTTGATATATATAAAAGATCAGCACTGTAACCCGTCTTGAGCATCAATCACAGCTCACAATAGGCATGTGGTAGTCTGAATCAAGACTAACATGATTAAAAAGCATGATGTTCTCATTTAGACCTAAAATAACTCAAGTTGGACCTTAAACTTGGTCAAATCAAAGGGTTTTTAAAGGGCTCATCCAATATTTTACTTGTATCTAATGTTTTTCTATGACTTCCACTTATAGCATTCGCTCTTAGGTAACAAATATACAGTTATAAACTGAACAAACACTATTAATTCAACATTTCTGACAGGGAGTGAACAGTACAGTCAGGAAAACTCAATTTTCTATGATACAGGCCCTTTAATATACATAAACAGCAATAATCATAATCACAACACAGTATTTTATCCAATACAATGTTATTTATCTACATATTTATATACTTTATAAAACAATTGCACCGATATAATCAAATGTGCATGCATGCTTCAGGTGCATACACATCTGTTGCAAATAAAACAAGATGAAAAATACTCTCGCCATATTAATGTAGATGCAAATAGAACGTTTGAAGTCTAAATATTCCCATTTTTGTTTGACAGAAGCCACAAAACATGACAGGACACAGATTAATAGGGAACTGGTAAAGAAACATTGTCAGATATACATAATTAACTGCTGTGTCCTGAAATACTACATTGTCTCTGTGCTCTATGATAAAATACAGCCTTAAAATTAACACATAAATGAAGCTCCTCAATGTTAAACTCACTACCTACCTCTCAAGTGTTACTACAAACTTGACAGAGCAGCATAAACGCTGGAACCGCAGCTCAATTAAATTATTTTTGGGGAACACCTCAAAGAGAAAGGCTGGATGGAAACCTGGTTACAGATATAGTTTGTTCTTACCTCCACGCTGCCCTCGGGGAACCCGAACCTCTTCTGGACGACAGCAGTCAGCTCCCTAATGCGACGGCCTTTCTCTCCCAGGACGTTCTGGGTCCTGCACGGGAAATTCTGTATTTTTGGTTTGTCCTAACAACACTGTATCTAATGCACATTTCAGGCACTGAAATAAGTGCCTTCCGTTGAGGCGTACCTGGTGGCCAGGATGATGATTTCCGTCCTGGTTGGTGTGACACGGACCTCCACACCGGAGTACCCATCCTCGGCCAGCTCACGAGTCAGGAACTCGTTCAGCTCAGCTTTGAAGATGCCGTCTGAGACGAACTGAGGGCAAATCATCACAGAACTAAATTAAATACCTTAAAAATGTGCACATGGGACTTAACCAAAAGCGGGCCTGAATATTTTTTCTGTCCTTTAAGTGAACACTTCATTGAAATTCAATTAAATTAACAAAAGACAGACTTTTGTTAGGTTTAATAAGCAACTTGAGTTCAGTCCCCTAAACTTAGGACTGCCATGTTTATAGGGGGAGCACAGTGACCGCAATAATCATACTATCGTGAACAGATCATGGCTTTAAAAAATTAAAATCTCAAAAGCACTGAGACACACACTAAACTTTAAATAAGGTGACAGTGCTTACTAGTCTTGTTAAGAAAAAAGGAATAGCAGTAACATATCAGCATCAATATAACTGCTCTGGACAGGCAGAGTGGGACGCTAATCTAATCTAAACCTGGTTGCTGTTGTAATAGGTGAATCTAACTTTTAAACATTTTTATAAGTATTTGTATCTGCACTGGCACACTGTACACACTGAAAAATATTGTATACAAGACTACACCATCCCACATGTGATGTCCTTTTTTTTTTAAATAGTACTTAAATTAAATGGTGTGGAGAGTAGACTATTTTACACCAAGTTTCACCTGAATTGCTATTTATCATCATTATTTTCTTGAGTAAATAATTAGATTCAGCTATGCTGCTGACAGCATCTGCACTGCCTTGCAACTGCTCACACATCAGACTACTGCAGTTCTTCATATTATACCTGAAATCCATTAATAGAAACATACACTACAACCAATTTAAGCATATATAATGATGCATTCTTGATATTCTAAGCTCTGTCTGACATTTTATAAACAATCCTGTACGTTAGTGTATTGATCTACTATCAGTAAAGCAGAAAAGTACTTTTACAGGAGTCATTATTATACTATAATAATACTTTTGGCTGTTACTACATGACCCTCCTCAGCCTTTAGCACCACACATGCATGTCAGTTCATACATCCAGCCAGCCAGGCAGGTAGAGGAGCAGGGAGGTCGTGCCAGAGACTTAATTAACTCTGTTTCCAGCCCTGTGGACAGTTTTTATTAAGCTGTACAGAGTAAACTTTACTGAATATTAAATATACTGTGTGCTATCTCTGTGAGCTAATGCTAACCGCCACTGCTAACTCTCCGAAGCTACTCCAGACACGACTTTCTTCAAGTTTACCCTCAATAACAGGTCACAGCCAGTCTGTTAGTCTCCTAACGCAAAAAAAAGTAACCTAAAGTGCACTAACGCACACCAAGACGAGCGAGAAAAGCTCCTAGCTGTGAGTGAAGCTACAACCGGCTGCGGCTCATGAGGACCGACCTGCCATGATCCACAGCGCAGACACAGACCGACAAATCCAACATAATCCGCTTCAAATATCCCCTCCAGCAGCCACCTCACAGTCCAGATACAGAGCTAAGGACTGTGTCTCGCATGTCCGACCATTATTTGACTGCACTTCGCCCTGATTATGCTGTAAATGATGAAGAAATAACGCTCACCTTTCTCTTCTTAGAAATCTGCACCGCCATCTTGCCGTAGGCCGCAGACAGGAAAGGACCGCGCAGGAAGGCGGAAATTTATTTATAGTAGAACGGCACTTCCGGCCGGCCTCTCCGTGCTTGTGGTAGTTGTAGTTTTTCATGTTGTCGTCGTTTTAAGCTGTTTTGTGGCAGTTTTTAAAGTAGTTTATTGGTAGTAGGCTTTCCTTATAATTGATGTGTGTTCAATAGTAGTAATATCAGTTGACATACAGTGGAAAACTAATATATTATATTAAATTCGGATTATATATTAATATATTGTTTAACGAATTAATTTGGAACTAATTATACTGTAGCACTGTGGCAGAAAAATATATGAATATTTAATATGTATCTCCATACATTTTTATTTTTCTACATTATTTAAACAAGAAGCTGTCGTTTTCATTGTGTGTAAATGTCATGGTTAATGGACCAATAGAAATGCTCCAAAATCACTTGGATTTATTTTATTATTTATTATTTTACTTTGAGCATCTGTTTGTACAGTCTACTCCTGACAACACATAGTTTGAAAAAATAGCAGATGATTAGCAGACATGTTTTGGCCTGCTGACCGCAAACCTGGTGAACAGCTCTTTTAAGTTCTTGCTCAGTGTTTTCTGGGCAACTCATTTGTGGTTAAACATAGTTTTAGCCAGCCGGCTAGCAAGCATATCTCAGCCAGCATGTCCATGTGGGTCCAATGTGGGTTTTAACTGGGCTGTATGAGTTTTATGGGCTGTATTGGTGATATCTGGGCCCCAGTTGGTTTATACCTTTGGGCTCCAGTTAGGCTCCAGTTGTGGGTCCTAGTTGAATTGGTTTGTATGCCACATTTGGGTTTCAGTTCTGGGCCCCTGTTAGGCTAGTGCTGGGTGGGGGCCTAGCTGGGTTACAGTTATGGGTTCCAGTTAAGGTGTGAGCACCATTTGGATCATTGTCATGGGGCCCAGTTAGACTACATCTGTGATCCCTGCAGAGTTACAGTTATTTCTGTTTTGACTGTGGGGTCAGTGGATGATGGTCCCCACTGGCTTAAAGGGGACCCAATTGGCAGTCCATCTTTAACCTATGTAGGGCCCACATGGGCATGTTGGCTGGGTAAGCTAGCTTTGTGTTATATAATCCTTCTATACGTCTTCCTTGTTCCCTCCACAAACTTCTTAATGAAGTGAGAATGAGTGTAATAGCTGCATAACTATACTTTAACAGTATGTACACTGTGAGCCATAAAATAAAACAATTAAAACATGAAATAAATAAAAATATTTTGGACTACTGTTGGCCTGCTGATGGCAAATCCAGCATCCCATCGGCTCCTCAATGTTTTCTGAGTTCAACAGAGATCATGAAGCCAGCTGATCAATATTATGCTTGCTATCTGGATAGACTGAGTTTGGATGAAGAGACATTAAAACCACTCAAGAACATTTCAGTTTAAATGCTTTATTGTTGGACTACAATGCACACGCTGTTGGTTGGTCTATTTGTGTGGAGAGTGGAGATTGGATAGGATTCTATAGGTGTACTATAAACATCATTCAAATCAATTCTAGAACTGTCTGGTATGGAAAACCTATGTATACTATAAAAGCTATATATACATATACACACAAAACATTTATTCATAGTCAGCACAACATCAGAGTCACATCTATACAAACCCATCATTTATACTGTAACATCTAAGAAACTCTGTTGTCTTTGGCAGCAAAAGCAACAAAGCACTGAGCATAAAAGTCCCACTCTAAAAACTCTGCATGGGTTAAACAATAGGGTTTCTTCAGGCACACCACTATATAAATAGTAATTTGAGAGAAGCCCAAAAAGGATTTACAAACAATTTCATACAAATTTTTATTAGAGCATGTAAGGCAGATCTGGGGCATAAAGTGATTTTGTGAATATACAAGGGTCTCCAGGAGGTGAAAAAACTAACACTGCTTACATACATTTTAATATAAATGCTTACATATATTTGTTGGGCAGTCGTGGCCTGAAGGATAGGCATCCGGTCTTGTTGCTGGTTCGATCCCTAGGACTGCGGTGCCCATGAGCAAGGCACCTAACCCCAACTGCTCCCCGGGCGCCGTGGATAGGGCTGCCCACCGCTCCGGGCATGTGTGCTCACTGCCCCCTAGTGTGTGTTCACTAGTGTGTGTATATGTGGGTGTTTCACTGCACGGATGGGTTAAATGCGGAGGTCAAATTCCGCTGTGATTGTCCAAATGAAGTCTGGACAAAATACTGTGAATTTCAATGGAGGGTAACAAGTTCATTATCATGGAGAGTGTTTGGATGGAAGAGAATTATTAGAGATACAGATATTAGTCGTCTCATCATTCAGGCTCATCTAGTTGTTGGAGGTCCTGTGGCACCCAGGAAGCCAATCATTGTCACTTGTTTTGGGCCTGTCCAAAGATAAAGATCTTTTGGAATGGGATCTATACAGAGCTAGTTACCATATTCGGGCCAGACATGACTTTTAATTGGAAATAACTTTTTTTTGGGCTACGACATTCAACATCAGTAAGCACTCAAACATAGTACCTATGTGGAATACTTAGTGTAGCTGCAAGGAAAGCTATCACGAAGAAATGGCTTAAGCCTGAAACACCCTCCTTTGAGAACTGGTATGATATAATCTATGAAATCTTTGTGATGAAAAGAGTAACTTTTTCAATTAGGCTTCAAAATGATAGATTTGAAAGAATTTGGAAGAAGTGGAAAAGGTATATCTCCCTGAAATACCCTACTTTTGTTCAAATAAATTAAATATACTTCTGATTTATCTACTGTACTGTACCCAATTTAATTATTTTTAACTGTACCCCAAGTTTTATTTTATTTTATTTGAGATTTGGATGTTTTACTATATCATTTTTATTATTATTATATTTTTTTGTTTTGTATTTGTAAAAAGAAAAAGATAGATAAAAGATGAATCACATTATAGGGGTAATCTAAAATGTTATGTGAAAATGCTGTTGTACTGAGATACCAAAAAATAAAGTCCCACTAGACACGAACACACCTACTTCAAACTGACCTTCTTTTCAGTTCTACCTTATGAGGTGGACAATAACTTAAAAACTGTACATCATTTACAGGAGATACAAAGATTATATTAAAAGTATAGCATGTTACATGTTCCTCATGTTACAATTAATTTATGTATAGTTCTATAAAGAAAAATACCAATACAGGAATATTTTAAATAGTGTTTCCTGCTCACAGATCCTTGTTAACTATGCATTGGTGGAACTGGAAATAACTCAAGGGGGGCGGGGGTCATATTTCCAGTTTGCAATGCAATGCGAGCCACACTCTACTGACCTGTGGAGTTTGCTCTAACATATGTCCGCTGATAAATCTTTGATCTTTCTTTACTTCAAAGATCATAAAAGCAGAGTTGAAATGAAGTCAATTTTATTTTATTCTTAGTTAAAATCTCTTTGACTCTCGGAGAGTCTCAGCAAGGACGCCTAGGGTGCGCCTAAGTAGGATCCAAAATTGCAAGGTGTTGGGGTTCGTATCTCTGGTTCCCTAAAGGCTAGCAATACGACCCAGAGTGCTCTACTGGAAAGTCCCTCTCTGTTGACCTGTGGTTGTTAATTTGTAAAGGTGCTTGTCGTAAAGCATTTCATTCTCCTGTTGTTTTATTCATTATTTCATCAGAGATTAGTCAACGTTGACTCAACTTGGATTACATAACAGTCGACTAGTCATCAGCTAGAGCACATACTCAGAAATGCATCAGCTTCTCTTCTGGACCATTGATAAATAGCACAGCTGACTGGCTAGACAGCTAACTAAGTTTGAAGGGTTAGTTTCAAGAGGTGATTCTTTGACTCAGACTACCACAGAGCTTTGCAAAAAGTGATGGAAAAGCAATTTAGTGTATGTAATGTCCTTCTTACAGGCTGCTACGCCCCTGTCAAGAGCTACTGTTGGTTCAAACAACAACCTGAAAAAGGTTTCAGAGGAAAATCTTGTTTATTTTCATTTATTTTGACCAGAAGCAATGCAACCCATGCATTATAGCAAACAAGCCCTGGCTATAATGCTGTCATGGCTATTAATATAAACTGCCGTTGTATTGAATAAGTCCTACGATAAGTCATGATAAAGTGTTATAAGATTATTTGGATGGTAAAAAGCAAAAAATCCTAACTTCCAAATGGCCTATTTTTTTTCCTTGAGGAACTGAAAACAAGTCTACTGAGAAGAATGAAAGTTGTAATAGAGGTAAAGAAAAGGACACAATAAACAGAAAACTATTTTATATTTAGTGGTTAAGACTGGAAGTTAAACACACTTGTATTATTTATTACGCTGCATTTACACTGCTCTGTCATGTAAACTCCCTATTCAGAAAATAAGTATACTTATAATTAATTTTATTAAGTATACTTTACGTAGTTACTATACTAATATCGTTGTACAAGTAGTGCACTTGTATATGTACTATTTTAATACTTCTTGGGACTAAATTGGCCCACTTTCTAGTTTTTAAAAGTATATTTTTAAGTACACTTTAAGTGTAAGAGTAGTAAACCAAGTATAAACTAGTTTACATCTTTTGTACTGCAACTACACTAAAAGTAAACTTAAGGGTTTACTGTTAGTTTACTAGCTTGTAAGTTTTCTTTAAGTAAACTTAACATAATATTTATAATTTACTGCTTATATTATTGTTGTACTTTAAAGTATATGACTAGGTTTAAGGGTTTTTTCTACTTAAAATAAAACTTAACCACGTTTACATATTTGAAACATATTTGTATCTATAAATCAAATTTTAAATACATATTTAGTTTTTGTGCAGAGCAAGAATACTTACTTCTACTATCTCAATCAAAAGATTAAGTACAAGTAAAGACTAAATGTACTTAGACTGTTCTATACTTGTCAGTATAACCCAAGCATACTTAAGTATAACTGTGTTTAGTATATCACTGAGAAGTACATAAAAAGTAAACTGAAAGTATACTCACTTCCTTTTAGTTTAAAATAAGTAAACTAATGGTAAACTTGAATAAACTTCTTTTTTGTAAGGGCTGCGCTGTCCAATGGAATCATGTATGTGCGTTTCCAGGGGTGACGGGGCAGTGGTGATTAATGCTTGTGTTCAACATCGGCTACTTCATACCATATTTACATCATTTTATAGATTTGAATCAGATGTAAATATAAAAGAGGGTGTTTTAATTTAGTTCTGAATTAGGAACTAATATTTCATACGTTGAGGACACTCATCGCACCACCACCCGCCCTCCTCTCATTGGATAGACACATTGCGTTGGCCGGATTCATTTACATAAAGTTTGTCTCGGCTGAATCTGACGGAACCAACGCTTCCCATTGAAAATGATTGTGATACATCGCAGCATGTTGATGCGATGGAGCAGTTTAAATGCAGCGTTATACACAGTACTGTTTATAATCAAAATCAAAACATGAACTACATTCATTTGGGGTCCTCACAGTGAATTACAACTGTGTAACTGATGTGGTAACGTGTGGTAACATGTACATTCATTCAGAGCCCATGTCCACCCAGGTAAGGTCAGGGTTTGCCAAGCGTGGCCAAACCTCAGGTTCATCAAATGGACACAGCAATGTTGAGCTTTCACACTTGGACCTGGAAATGTTTTCGCCTTCTCCGTCATTAAAAGCATACACTCCAACAGAGCCATCCTCAAAACCCACATAAACACACAAGTCCTCAGAAAGAACAACAGCAGAGGGGGTTTTACCGAGGTGCAACTTGCCCAATGTCTTCCCATCTGTGACTCGTATGGCAGCCAAGATCTGCTTGTTATGGAGGTCACAAGAGTAACTCTGACACCTCATAGAAGGGCTGTAGATGTAGACTGCATATTTATGACTGATGTCTACAAACGGCAGGCAGACTTGGCCCTCGGCATTCAAAGAGCACACTTTGCCATGGTAGACATCTAAGATGCTGATTTTGGATCCAGCTACAGATACGATGCCATAACTTCCATCAGATGAGAGCCTAAGGAACTGTGGTGGGTACTGGAGAGAGTCTGGGAACTGGAACTGGAGGCAAACTGTGTCTTCTGTTAGTTTCCATGAGTACAAAGCTCCTGAAGCGGTCATTACGATCACGTAGTCTGGATGGTCTGACAGTGGGAGGAAAGCCACAACCTCTGACCACTCAGAGCCAGGGAACAGCTTGCTGATGTGACCAGACCAAAGGCTGACAGCCAGGAGATCCCCTCCACTGATGCCGAGAAGAAAAGTACTTTCTGGTGAGATGATGGCGTCTCTGAGATGATGATGGATGCTGCAAACCACGTGCCCACTGCACAACTTCCATACCCTCGATATGCCCGTTTCGGACAGAGACACTGCAAAGTTGCCTTTTGGAGTTAGCAAGATCTGGGATGCTTGGCTTCCACAGATTCTGTGAATGTTTTCCTTCGTACTGGTGTTCCAGATGTATATGTCACCTGAGGCGATGGTCACGAAGAGTGCACCATCAACTGAGAGAACCATGGTTTCCACAGGACCATGATGAAGCAAGTGGCTCTCCAGCTTTCCATCCGATGTTGTCCACTTACACACCAGCTCAGAACCATGCGTGGTATAGAAGTGTTCCCCAAGAGGTTCCACAACAACTTTAACCACTTTGCCACCAGATTTTGGAGTGGAAGCTGCCCCTGAAATAAGATCCATGTCCCAGTTAAAAATGCCCCTGCTTGTGACAGCTGTAAGGTAAGGAAAGTTCCTCAGCTTTATAAGTTTGAAAGCTTGGGTACCTCCAGTGTCTAGGCTTAATATGCATTGACCTGAGACCCGATTCCAGACTAAAAGAAATGGGCAGTCATTCATCAAAGCAATGATGAAGTGTGCTCCAGGATCCAAAACAGCTTGTGCGAAGGTTTTGCCTGTTGGTGCATTGAACTGGTCCACTACGTCCAACAAATGTCCATCAATTATTTGGATCTGATGTCTTTTACAGATCAGGAGAAAGTTGTTCTCTGAGCGGTCTGTATTTAACACTTCGTCCTTGGTACAACTCAGGCTCTCTTTAATAAGCACTGGATTGGTTAGCATCTTCAGGTCCCATACAAACACACTTCCAATACTGTCGACATACGTCACGGTCTCTCCATTCTCCGGGAGGATAAGATCGAACAAGGACTCTCCTGTACATCCCATAAAGGAAGTCAATGGATTGCCGCTTTGGGAGTCAAATATACTCACAGTACTCTCGTCCTGACCACAACAAATCAGGTGGCCATCTTCAGAACCTGACATGCACGTTACACCAGAAGGGCACTGAATTGAGGTGACTTCTACTTCCTCTTCAAGCACCCTGATGGATCTAATTCCCCGTGAGAATGCAAATATCTTGCCATTTGACACCAAGATGCCCTCGATGGCGTTTTGTCCTTGTCCTTGTCTTATGCATTGGGTCTGTACTTCCTGGAGATGCGAGGGAGCATTGATATCCCATAAAAAGAATTTGCCACTCTGTGTAGACAGCATGAAAACATTTGCAGAGCATCTGACATCTACAAACTGGAATTCAGAAGACTGGGAGAGTCTGAAGCCTTCAGAATCAATTCCGTTCCAGACCCAAGCAGAGCCGTTGTCCTGAATCACCACCACAGGCCCAAACGGAGATACAGCTGCCTTTGTAATTGGGGACACGAACGGCTCTGGCGGTACCCAGTGAGTGGCAGGTACAGAGGGTGCTGGGAATAATACTGTATTCAACCCAGAGCTCTTCAAGGTACCGTCAAGTTTTGACTGGTTGGCAAATTTCTTCAACTCAGGAAAAACATCTATGAAGGGTAACAGCTTGGCCTGCGTTATCAGTGCTAAGTCTTCCAAGCTGTCTTTTGACCAACAGGTGGAGGTTTTTAGGATTGTAGAGAGAAGTCTGAGTTCCCTGGAGAATGCTATCTGAGATGTCTTCTCTAGCCAAAGCACCAAATCCTCTACCAACATTGCTTGGAACATTGCATGATGGAACTCAGGTGAGAGCATCATGTGACCAAGCTCCTCAATATTCCCACTCTGCATCAGATGGATAGGGAGCTCCTGCAGTTTTCTTAAATTGGGATTTGCATTTTCAGATGATCTGCAGGCGGGAAGAATGGATGTAATGGGTTGAAACAACCAAGGTTGCCCAGGAACTTGCCTGTCTGTGTAAATTTTCGAATCTTTGTTGGGGTTTAGGGTTTTCGTATTAAGTCTTCCAGTGACGATCAAAGGCTTAGCTGTGCCACATGACCATCGGCCACTGAAATAGTCTGCCATCAAAGAATGTATTTTCTCTTGCTCGTCGGAATACAAGAACCTTTCATGGACGACAAAGTTAAAGTGCCTGCTGACCCAGAGCAACGTTTTGGTGCCTGAAGTTTTCCTTACCATCAGAAATCCCTTCAGGTCTAACAGTAGCCTCTCCACCGCAACTTCTGGAACCCTTAACTTATAAGGCACCTTGTAATCCACTGGGAGGAAAACTGAGAGAACCTCATCATCACAAGAAAGAACATCAGTCAGCTCAGCTTCTGTTAAACCATGCCTGGACAGGGTGAGATACTGTAGAGCTCTGCTGACTAATACTTTTCCATGCTTTTCCTCAAGGTGGTCAAAAAACCGACCAATGTTTACGTGGACCCCTGGGACCAGTGTGTCGGGAGAAATCTCCAACTCTGAGCCCCAGCAACACACTTGTCTTTGCAGGAGCTCCACGTACAAGGGAAGAGAACATTTCTTAAAGACTTGATTTACATACATCTGCTGACCTGATGTTATCTTCCTGTTAGTTGAGAGGAGGAGACCTTTCAGCATACGGTTGCAGCTTTTACTATCTAATGGCTCTAGCTCAAAGAAATAGGAGGACTCTGGGTAATGTCCCCTGAGTGCTGAGAGGAACCCAGCCTTTTTCGGTGTAGTAGAGATAAAAAGCTTTACATTTGAGGGCAAGGTCTTGGGAAGCCAGGTCAAGTCTGGTTTATTTGTATTAGGCATTTGGTCAAGTCCATCTACAATAAGGATCAAATGATTTGAGGACAATGAGCTTGCGGTCAAGAGACGGTTGAAAGCTTCTTTCAATTCAAAGACGTTCTTCCGACATGCATTGTAAGGCTGATTGTAGCTTAAAGCAAGCTGATGGCACATGCTGCTGAGACATTGTTTCAGTGAGGTGTTGAAATCTAGAAATTGCACAATAACCACAGGATCCTGGTCCTTCATCCACGTTTTTATCTAAAAGAGAAGATATTTTATTACTTACTACTTGATCAAAAGTGCACCTCAAATGAGCACCAAATAAATTTGTACTAAGCAAAACCTAATTGGCCTGTACGTCGTCCACCCGCAAATATGTTCTTTAATAGCAAGTGATTGGACAAACTTTACAGAATCCATGACAACAACCTACACCTGATCTATAACCTAAACATGCACACAGAATAAAACTAATAATACTTGTGTTCCCTGCTTACTGGAAATTAATAAACCAGCATAGCATGACCAACATGATTACCTTGGCCAAGCTGGCCAACCAGCATGATCAGTATACCAAGCTAGTTGACCAGCCTGACCATGCTGGTTGACATATTCAGTGTGGCTGGGTTGATTGATCAGAATAACCAAGCTGGTCATGCTGGTTCACCAGTATGACAGGATGGTTGACCGTGCTAGTTGACCAGCATGACCAGTATGACAAGACAGTTGACAAGCACGACCAGCTTTGCCAAGCTACTTGACCAGCCTGACTATGCTGGTTGACATATTCAGTATGTCTGGGTCAGTTGATCAGCAAGACCAACCTGGTCAAGCTAGTTCACCATCATGGCTACCTTGATCAAGCTTGTTGACCAGCATGTCTAGTATGACCAAGTTGGCTGACAAGCACAACCAGATAACCAGGTTGGCCAGCATGACTTGAACAAACTGGTTGAACAGCATGCCCAGCATGACCAGCTTGACCAAGTTAGTTGACCATCATGTTGGTTGACCTGCATCACCACTTTTAATCAACCTGGTTAACAAAGTTGGATGGCCCAGATTACCACTATGACAAGAATGTTGGCAAGTCTGACCAGCTTGAACAGCTTGATGGTTGACCAAAATGACCAGTATGACCAGTATGACAACCATGCTGGTTGACATATCCAGTGTGACTAGGTTGGTTGGTCGATCAGAATGACCAGCTTGGTTATGCAGGTTCACCAGAATGACAAGCTGGCTGACCAGCATTACCAAGATGGTTGACCAGTATGACCAACTTTCCAAGCTTGCTGGCCAGCATGACCAGTTGACAAAACTGGCTGACCAGTATTACCAAGTTAGTTGACCAACATGTTGGTTGACCTGCATCACCACTTTTAATCAACCTGGTTGACAAAGTTGGATGACCCAGATTACCACAATGACAAGAAGATTGGCAAGTATGACCAGCTTGAACAAGATGGTTGACCAAAATGACCAGCATAAGTTAATTGACCAGTATGACCAGTATGACAACCATGCTGGTTGACATATCCAGTGTGACCAGGTTGGTTGATCAGAATGACCAGCTTGATTAGGTGGGTTCGCCAGTATGACAAGCTGGCTGGTTAAGATGGTTGACCAGTATGACCAAGTTTTTCAAGCTTGCTGACCAGCATGACCAGTTTGACAAAACTGGCTGACCAGTATTACCAAACTGGTTGACCAGCATGACCAACTTCACCAAGATGGTTGAAGGCATGACCATGCTGACTTACTAACTTAATTATCTTCACTAATCTTAGACCAGCATTAATCTAGCCCAGTGACCATCAAAGACCAGCTTAGACCATCTGAAAGCAGGTACTGATGCTGGTCATTCTGGTCTTAGGTGTTCATTAGGCTGTGCTGCAGTTTCTCAGTAGGTTTAATGGGATGTCAGTGTTCTGTAAACCCTGCCCAACCCGTCAATAGCTGCTATGAAAGAACTCATTTGCGGACAGAGAACGAATAGATCAATGAAAACATACCTGATTTGCACAGTGGGCCAGAAAGACACTTTTTCCTGTGCATGGACCACCAAACAGAATGAATGGATGCTTTGTGTCCTGCTCCAGGTAAGCTCTGACATGCGTGACCTCCTCTCGCTCGATTTTGTAGAGATGAGAAAAGATGCGACACACGTCTTCCTGCTGGGAGAATGAATCAGGGGTTTGATCTTTCTTCCCCACCACAGAGCGGTCGATAATCTTCTCTAGATCTGAATACAGCTGGTAGCCTAGATCTTCCGCATAGCTTAGCTGACCATCATAGTCGGTGGTGGTGGTGTAAACCAGGGCCTTGTGTGTCTTGACCATGCTTGGTAGGAAGTCATCCCGCAGTTGCTTCAGTCGGACTGATGGGGTCTGGAAACCTGAGGGGGCTTCATGTCCTTTGTTCTTCTCGTCAGCTTCTTTGGCGGTTTTGTTAACATAACAAATACATCTCTTGATATCTGTGGGGGAACGGCCTTCCAGAGCGAAGCGGAGGTCACAGTCGAGAGCTGAATATAAGATCATTTAGCTGTTAGAAAAGACCAGACACACAATTGCAGAGGGGAATTCCACACAATTTTCAAAATTTCTCTGTAATTCAGTGGCTGAGATTTAAACACATTCCTTCAGAGTGGTTTGTTAGTTGATTTTAGAGTCTCAGGTTTTTTTTACAGTGGTTGTGAATGGAAACTGGGGTCATCACACAAATATAGGAATTTTAGTTACTATCTCCAGCGACCAGTGAGCCTACATGTATCTCCTGAGTTTGATATGGTGATGCTAAAATAGAAGTAAAAAGCTTTCTTTGGGGAATGGTGGCATAGTGGGTAGCACTAGTTGTTTTTAACTGGTTTGACTCATATCTCTCTGGAAGAACATTTTTTGTATCAATAGATAATCACTCCTCCGAATACTATGAGGTTACCAGTGGCGTACCACAAGGATCAATTTTAGGACCACTGTTGTTTCATTTATACGTTACCCCTAGGTAGTGTCATCAGGAGGCATGGCATCTCTTTCCACAGCTATGCTGACGACACACAACTCTATGTGGCCATGTCTCCTGATGACACTAGTCCAATTGATGCGTTTGTAAATTGTCTCTCAGATACAAAGACCTGGACGTCACAGAACTTTTTGCAGCTAAACCAGGACAAAACAGAAGTGTTGCTCACTGGCTCAAAAACTTAGAGAGAGAAACTGACCCCCAAACTAAATATGCTTGGACTTAACCCAATCCAAGAAGCACAAAACTTAGAAGTAGTTTTTGATCCCGATTTTAATTTTAAGGTTCAAGTGTCACAAAAACAGCTGTTTACCATTTGAAGAACATCTCCAAAGTGAGGCCGTTCCTCTCCCTGAGCAACACTGAAAAACTAATTTATGCATTTATAACTAGCAGGTTGGACTATTATAACGCTCTCCTTTCTGGCCTACCAAAAGCTACAACACACCAGCTCCAGTTAATTCAAAACTCTGCTGCACGAGTGCTGACTAAGACCAAAAGGAGAGCACACATTACACCAACTTTAAAGTCTTTACACTGGTTACCTCTTCATTCTATTAGTTTATAAAGCACTACATGGTCTTGCACCAGACTACCTCATTGAAATGCTTTCGACTTATGAACCAGGAAGGCTCCTCAGATCATCCAGAGCTTCTATGCTCCAAAATGCTGGAACAACCTTCCAACTGATGTGAGAGAAGCTCAAAACTTTGAAATCTTTAAGAAAAAACTGAAAACCTATTTGTTCAGTCTGACTTTTATGTAGTGTTTTTTTTATAAACTTTCTCTTAGTCTTAATATCCATACTTTGATTGTATTTTATCTGTTTTTAGTATCTGTAATATTTAATTTGTTTTATTTTGTCTACTATTTTATTTACATTTATTATTTATTTTAATTAATAATGAACTTTTATCATCTCTATTATTCACCTTCTATTTTTATATTAAATGATTAATTTTATTATTTCTTTTTGTTTTATATATTTTTTTTCAATCACATGTGAAGTACCTTGAATTTCAATCTTATCTGTCTGAAAGGTGCTATATAGATAAAGTTTGATTGATCGATAAATTGATTGATAGTGTTTGGGGGCCTGGGTTCGACTCCCCGGCCAAGCAACAGGGGTCATTTCTATTTGAAGTTTGCTTGTTATTCCCTGTGTGAGTTCCCTGTGTGAGTTTTCTCCGACAGTCCAAAGATGCCAGGTGGATTGGAGATGCCAAATTCCGCCCTACATGTGTGTGTGTGACAGTGTATCTGCCCTGTGATGGACTGGCAGCCCATCCATGGTGTTTCCTGCCTTCCACCCAATGGGCGCTGGCATAGGCTCCAGCACCCCCTTGACCCTGGAGGATAAGCAGTGCAGACGTTGAGAGAGTTTTCTTTGGGGACTATATTG